>JAJOZX010009065.1:0-47500 GCA_023014485.1 Bathynomus jamesi
GGCCCCCCAAGATCACCAGCATTACCCGGCTGGATTTCTTTCTCTGGGTCATGTTAAAGATTTGGTTTATGCAACAGTTGTTCCAGATATCAGGACATTGCGAACGCATTACGGATGCAATTGCAACAGTTTAACCCACAAATGTTTGGAAAAGTGTGGCGTGAGTGTGAATACCGTTTTAGACATTTTACGTGCCACTAGGGTGCACATGTGGAAGCTTTATTAAGTTCATTAACTGTGTATCAAAACTTTGTATGTTTATCTACTTATGATTAAACTGTGTTTGATACGAGTGTTTATTTAAAAGTTATAGCATGCTTTAATCAGGGTAATCATTTATGGACACCCGTAATGTCAGTGATAATTAATCCTATCAATCTTCGCGTCAATTTTCTGTACATTATCTTCAACTTGTTTGAAATAATCGTTTAATTTTTTCACGGAATTCGAAGAATTATTAAGTTCAACTCCCTTCAAGTTATCATCATTTGAAACTTTGGATCACCTGACGATCAGGGCCCCCAGCCTTCTTTAGTTAGCCTTATAAGGTTAACTAACAAAAATATCACGACCTAACCTAACCATTCGTTAGGTCAACTGTACGCCCTTGACGACTGGTTAGGTTAGGTCGTGATATTTTTCGCTAGTTAGCCTTATAAAGCTAACTAAAGAAGGCTGGGGGCCCTGATCTTCAAGTGATCCGTAACTTTTTTATTAAATACACATCCAATACACCATCCAACTGAAGTTTTCGTAAATCTTTGGAATACTTTACATTTAAGCAGCATAGTTTCATGCCTTTATTTTAGTTTGTTGTTAGCCTAATTTACACTGTGGTTGGATAACATTCATTTGTTAAATCTGTAGGTTGAAATTCACATGGAATACCAATTCTTTCAAATTCGTAAATTTAGGTTTTGTAATTGAGAACTCTGAATTCAAATATGTTTGAAAATAAAAACCCACTCTAATAGACAGAGTTTATTTCCACGACAGTTTCGACGCCCACTGGCATCCTCCTCGGGTGGATACAGAAACACGAATGAACCAAAACAAGAGGGAAAAACAGTCCAGGGACCGACCGTTAAGAAATTCGCACCTAGGTTAGATCCCATTCTCCCGACACCGGAAGGGCATTTTCATTAAGTACATTCGCGCAAATTTAAAACTATCTTCCTGTTCTAAACAAAAATTTAGTATACGTGGGAGAAACTGGAAGAAATATTGAAACCCGTATTAAAGAACACAAATATGCCTTCAGAAGTTGTAATACTAATAATGCCATTTTTTATCACGCCAGCCAAATAATCATGCTATAGATTGGAATCAAGTAAGGTACTTTATAATGTAATATTATGTCAAAAGAAAAAATAATAGAATCTGTGTGTATAGAAAAAGTAGATAATTTTAATTTGTGCGAAGGTACTTATAAGTTAGACCCTTTAATGAGATTCTTGGTCAAAAATCCCTTACGGAGTCGTGGGAACGTGTTTTCGAACCTAAGTGTGAATTTCTTAAATGTCTCTGGATTGGAATGTTTCCTTACTCGCCTTTAGTAAATGTAATATGGAAGTAATAAATATGGAAATAAATATAAATGCAACAGATTAATAATAAAGGTAATATTATAAATTTAATATTAGGGTAAAGGTATAATATAAATGTTTAAAAAAATGTAAATGTAATAATAAATGCAGTAATTATGTCAAAATATTAGAATCTGTATGTATAGAACAAGAAGATAGTTTAATTTGTGGAAGGTACTTATAACGGACCTTGTAATAAATGCCCTTCCAGTGTCGGAGAACGGTATCTAACCTAGGTGCGAATTTCTCTGGATTGTTTCCTAATCGGCTTTTTTCATTCGTTTTTCGGTTTATAAGTTCTGTATAATAAACAATATGTAATAACCAATGTAATAATAATTTATAATTTCTGTAATAAATAATTATGCAATATTAATGTAAAAATTAATAATAATTCAATAATTATGTAAAAAAAATATAATAGAATCTGTATGTTTAGAACAGGAAGATAGTTTTAAATTTGCGCGAATGTACTTAATGAAAATGCCCTTCCGGTGTCGGGAGAATGGGATCTAACCTAGGTGCGAATTTCTTAACGGTCGGTCCCTGGACTGTTTTTCCCTCTTGTTTTGGTTCATTCGTGTTTCTGTATCCACCCGAGGAGGATGCCAGTGGGCGTCGAAACTGTCGTGGAAATAAACTCTGTCTATTAGAGTGGGTTTTTATTTTCATATTTTGACCTTCACGTAGAAAAAAGTGAAGTTTTTTTGCATCAAATATGTTTACTATGAATTCGTTTATGTTGTTACTAAATCAGACAATAAGTATGTAAATAATGGAATGGAGTTTTTTAGCAGTTTGCTCTCATTCAATTCCTCTTTACTTTTTATATGACGGTCACAATGTGTTAAATTAGATAATGTAATAGATAGGTATTTTGCAGGAGTTATTAGTAAATTTAAAAAAAAAATTTAAAATATCTTGAACTTTCGTGTAAGACTACTAATTCACAGAAAATACTAAATCCTCCTACAGTAATGTCAAAAACACGTTTTGTTTTTTACGAGACCAAAAGGTAGGTTGGTTTGACCAACTATGGCTACGATCTCGGATCTATCGCTAACCTCAGTCCTGCCTCTTCTCTTGTTGAATATTTGTTTCATGTAAATGCTGAGTAAAGAATATTACTTTTTTGACGTAAACATTAATTTTTTTTTAATTAAGTTATCTTGAAATTTTAAATTGAATTCTTTTTCTAAAATTGCTAGAAATTTCATTCTTTAACTCTTGAAATTTTTCATCACTTTAAGTTACAAAATTTGAAAACACTATCCTCGGATTTAGAAACATCGACATAATAAATATCTCCAGTATTCCAGTGGGCAGAAGACAACAATATGAAGTTCAACGAAGAAAAATTCCAACTTCTAAGATATGGTAATAACAAAGAGCTACAGAAAAAAGGTACAAAACTCCGCAAGCCAAACAGATAACACCAAATCCACAGTCAGGGATCTTGGAGTAATAATGTCGTCGGATGCAGAATTCAGAGAGCACTATAAAATCAAATCACAACGGCTAGAAAAATAATGGGAATCATCTGGAGGAGCTTCCGCAGCAGAAAAGCAAACATCATGCTCAAATTATGGAAGAGTCTAGTCCTACCATAATTGAGTATTGCTCAGTACTCACAAGCCCACACAGAAAAAGAGACATTGCGAGCATTGAAGCTATACAGAGGACTTTTACCTCTAAGATAGAGGAAACGGAAGGTGAAGACTACTGGTCTCGACTACAATCCCTGGAACTCTACTCTCTTGAAAGAAGGCGAGAGCGTACACAATAATATATATGGAACATACTTGAGGGCTCTGTCCCTAACCTCAAAATGAAATAGAACAAACTGGAATGAGAGAAGAGGCATTTTTGTACGGTCCCAGCTGCGGTGGGACAAGGAGCCATGAAAACGAGGATGGAAAATACCCTCAGAATACGGGGCCCAAAGCTTTTCAATGTCCTTCCAAAAGAAGTGAGGAATCTCCAGCACACCAACCTGAATAACTTCAAGAACCAGCTGGACAGATTCTTGTGCAAAGTCCCTGACCAGCCATGCGTGGCTGGCTACGAGGGCAGGAGGCGATCAGAGAGCAATTCCCTCCTTCACCAAGTCCCGCAAATGAGGCGGGATGCTGCAGAGGGGTCGACCGCAGGTCGATCCTGAACCGTCGTTCAAACTCAACAAAAGTAAACAAAAGTAAGTACACTGAAACAAGCACACCGCGCATCTGTATTTTGTAAAAGACATTTTTATTATAAACTAAGAAATAAATGTTTATCCAACACTATTTCACAACTTAATGATATTAAACACCAATAGATGGAAAAAGGTAAATCTCTAGGAGCGCTCCATTTTTCAATATTAAACATACACTCATAAAACATATACCATTTGAAAGCTCACAAGCTCACAAATACTCACATTTTAAAAGTATCAATAGCAAATAAGAAAACCTAACCAACCTAACCTAACAACCTAATCTAACCTAACCCACATATATATCCCCCGAATCAGTATTTGCGACTTGGTACATGTATATATTAACACTTACCTAATAACCTGGATTATAGAGTCGTGCAGCTTCCAGAAGAAATTTATGAAAACGTAGAGGTACGTCCGGGTTGGCTTTAAGAAAATAGCCTCGTGCTAAATAGCCAACAAAAAACTTGGGGCATTCCAAAATGCCGAGCACAAGTTTATGCTGTACTAAAAATTTAACTAAATTCTCAAAATTGTCATGAAAATCACAGTGAATTTTCACTACACTGATATCACATCCATCACATTCCATCTTACAACACAGACTGAAGATTTATAACTTAGCCAACTTTATAATGTAGTTAATGACGTCACGCGTCAAACAATTAATTAAATCTAGTTACTTTTTATTTGCTATTGATAATAATTTTCGATTACTACATTTTTAGACTCAGAAAAATGTGAGCTTTCAAGTGGTATATGTTTTATGAGTGTGTTTAATATTGAAAAATGGAGCGCTCCTAGAGATTACCCTGGAAAAATTCTTTTTGATATATATGTGTTACAGGGAATGTGTAACTAGGGATTTCATGAAATCCCTAAAATGTTCATGGATTTCCTGTAAGGTTAAGTCGTGATATTTTCGTTAAACTTACAGGAAAATTATTGAATGTCCGGTTAGGTCAACTGTACGCTCTTAACGATTGGTTAGGTTAAGTCGTGATATTTTTGTTAAAACTAACGAAAATATCACGACTTAACCTTACGTGAAATCCCTGAACATTTTAGGGATTTCATGAAATCCCTAGTTACACAGATTCCCTGTAACACATTTTGAAATGCACGAGCTTTGGTAAACAGTCCACAAAATTCATTCAAGAGGAGCATAGTATAGCTAAGGTGACCAGAGTCCCGATTTTCGGAGGGACAGTTGCTGAAATTAACACTGAAATATCTGCTTATGATGCCATCAAAACGTGTTTTTTGAGTATTACAGGAGCAAGTGTAGTTTACGTCCGCCTGACGCAAAAGGGGACATAAACTACACTCGGTCAAAGTTGGGGAACGTAAACTACACTAGGATCTTAAGGAGACATTTTTTAAATTGAATCCATCAAATAAAACGTTAAAACTAACGAAAATTTAACGACTTAACCTAACCAATCGTCAATATAGATATATATATATATATATAATATTATATATATATCTATATATATATTATACACATGGTCCCATAAGTCCGGCCTCATAGGAGATTCATATTTTTTCTATTTCTACAAACCATAATTTATGCTCGGGATGCCATTTCCCGTCCACCATTCTGTTCAGTGACGAGGCTGTTTTTTTATGGAAATGGTGAGTAAATCGACAGAACACCCGCTTACTGGTCTCAAAACAACCCTCACTGTATACCTCTTCAAAGGAACAAGGTGCATCTCGGGTGATGGTATGGTGTGGCATTTGAAGGATCGCATCATAGGCCCCCTTTTTCGATGAACATGTCACCGAGGCACCTACCTACGTATGCTCAAGGAAGAAGCATTTCCCAGTGTTTTTGAACGAAGAAGGAAATTTTCCAACATGGTTCTAGCAAGACGGCGCTCCTGCACATTACAGCACCCAAGTAAGGGAATACCTGTACCAACAATTCCCTGGTCATTGGATAGGACGTCGAGGGCCTGTGGAATGGCCAGCTAGAAGCCCGGATCTCACGCCACTAGATTTTTATCTCTGGGCCACTTGAAAGCGCTGGTATACGCAGAGAAAATTTAGGAGTGTTGAACATTTGCGGGAGCGCATTATTGGGAATGTAACACCATTACTCCTGACATCATTCACCGTAGCTTGCTGACTGGTATCACGTTTGAATTTGTGTATTGAAAACAATGGTGGACATATTGAGCACGTTCTGTAAATAAAAGCTTTTGTTTTGCCTTTTTTTATTATTTTCCTATGATGCCGGACTTGTGGGAACCCTATATATATATATATTATATATATAAATATATAATAATATATATATATATATATATATATATATATATATATATATATATATATATATTATAAATGACGATTGGTTAGGTTAAGTCGTATATTTTCGTTAGTTTTAACGTTTATTTGATTAGGTATACACGGACAAAGTTGGGGAGCGCAAACTACACTAGGATAATGTCGGGGAACGTAAACTACACTAGGATAATGTAGGGGAACGTAAACTACACTAGGCACCAGAGTGGGACATAAACTACACTTGCTCCGTATTGCAATTTAAAAATTTTCTCAACCACGGCAGGGGGACACCCCCTACCCCCACTGGACCACTCAGTAGAGGGGTTCAGGATATGTCCCGCTTTTAACTTAAACAACTCTGGTCACTTTAGCTATAGCACACGTCTTAACAGTGAAGTGGCTGGCAGCGGAGAGAGAGAGAGAGAGAGAGAGAGAGATTATTATTATTATATTATATGTATTGCATATTATATTTTCACATAAAATATTATTTTGATATGTACAGAGACGTCAACCTTTTTGAAGTATCAAAATCCGTGAGATTTTTGCCTGTGCCTGATTTTCATAACTGAAAACATATCCTACATAAATAAAAGGAGTTTGAGACTTAAAATCCGAGAGTTGACATGTCTGTATGTATTATAAATACGCGTGAGTTAAGTCAGACCCATAAAATGCATTTACGACGAGGGAATTGGAGGGAGGAAATCACTAGGTCATATATATATACTGTAATATATATATGATGAATAAAACCACGAAGGAAAGGAAACACAAAATATATATATATATATATATATATAGGGTGGCCCATAAGTTCCAGTTGGTTATAATTAAAGCGAAAATCCATCTAGCGGAGCCCACACTGACGTAATCGATTACTAAGGAAAGAATATTTGTCGAGATTCTTATATTTTTCACTTTGAATAATTCATCAATAATTAATTAATCAGTAAATATTTCTAAACTTATTATAAATTTTTTACTTTGTTTAATTTTTTGTATTCTCGCTTTAATTATAACGATTGGGACTTATGGACCACCCTGTATATATAATATATATATATATACTAAGGGCACTCAATATATTTTGCTCCACCCTTTTTTCTTAGCTAAATAATAGGCCATGGGCTGCAATGTCTTTTGGGCCGTAAGTTTGAACTTTCTGCGCTTCACATAACCGCATTTTTTCAGTTTGAACCTCTCCTCCTTGTATAAAACCGCTTTTAAACGCCCTTGTATAAAACCGATGGTTAACGCAGTTTCGAAAATGGCGTCTGACAGTGATGTGCGTCGTAAACAGAGAGCTGTTATCGAGTTCTTAACCGCAGAGAAGGAAACAGTTGGAAATATTCACAAACGTCTATAAAATGTTTACTGAGATGCTGTTGTTGATCGAAGCACAGTTGGACGCTGGTCTAAACGTGTCTGATCATCGGAGAGAGGGAGAGCCAGCCTCGATGATAAGCCACGCAGCGGTCGCCCGGCATCAGCTGTGACATCTCACACTGTGCAACGTGCTAACAGCATCATTCGATCAAATCGGCGCGTCACATACAAGGAGCTATCACTGGAGCTAGGAATTAGTGAAGGAAGTGTGAATACGATAATTCAGCAACTGGGATACTCAAAAGTGTGTTCACGGTTTGTTCCTCGCGAACTGACCGAAGATCACAAAGCCCAAAGAAAAGAAATTGCTTCGGATTCGTTGGTTCGATACGAGACGGAAGAGGATGACTTCCTCTCACGAATTGTGACTGGGGATGAGACTTGGGTATACCAGTTTGAACCTGAAACAAAACGCCAATCTATGGAGTGGCATCACGCAGACTCCCGACGCAAGAAAAAGTTCAAAATGGCTCCCTCTGCAGGAAAGGTTATGACCACCATCTTCTGGGACATGAAAGGGGTGATTCTGGTGGACATTATGACGAAAGGACAAACAATCAACTCGGAGGCATATATTGCTACCCTACAGAGACTCCAGTGACGTATAAAGCGAGTTCGACCGGAGAGAAAACTGGAACACGTCCTTTTTTTGCACGATAACGCATGTTCAAGGAGGAGTTTGTTAGACTCTTGCGGCCGCAACGTTCTTCTTCCTCGTGGCCCGAACCGCATGGAACTCTCTGGGAAAAGCTCGGAGATTTCTGCATTTTCGTCGTAAAACATTACCTACGCGTCTGGTTCACAGCCAAGACAGCTTCCGCAGCAGCACGAATGGATCTCACGCTGCTCAAGGAACTCGCGGAACATGAGGATCCCATCATCAAGGAAGCCGGCACGAAGGCGATGAGTCGGCATCTATGGTACTTGTCTGAAGTTACAGTCGGTCTCGCTCTCTTCGACGACGATGTTGCAGATGCTGACAAACGCAAGATGGTCTCTAACATGAACTCTGTGGAAAGATCCCTCGAGCCCAGCCCTCGTGTGTTGGCCGTTGCAAGAGACGTCGTTGCAAAAGATCTTCCGGACTTCTTCACCTCCACAACTAAGAGGATCTTCCACCATCTTGAAATCGATACTGCGTTCTTGTCAATGCCCCCTGCGGCCTGGATAACATCAGACGGGTACAATCTGTGGAAGGAACGGATCGGGAAGCTCCTCGTGACTAGCGACACTGCTGAAAGAGGAGTGGCCCTCATCCACGAGTTCACGGCAAAGGTGCGTACCAAGCACGAGGATCAGCTCCAATACATGATCCAGGTGGCAGAGGATCATCGGCGAGCGTACCCGAAGATAGCAAACAAGAAGGACCTTCTTCGCTGAAAAATACTTTCTTTCTGAAGGCTTTTAGTTCTTTTCATGCCATTTCCGAGTATTGTTTGTCAATTTCTTTCGTTTTGTTGGTGTTCACGTAGTACGGGGAAACCAATCCCAGAATATAATATATAAGTTTAGCTGTTTTGTTTCCAATTATTTTACAATGTTCATTCCAGTTTAAGTTCTTGTCAAAGTAAATGCCTAGGAAATTGAAATGATTAACACGTGTTGTGGAATTACCATTAATTCTGAGGTCTGGAATGTGGTTGCTATTTATAGGTTTTTGTGGAAATGTATTTTAATAGTATATTTTGTTTTATTAAATTATCTGTTTTTCAATACATCCTTAACAAGTGTATTAGCAAAATGTATTTTTATAAATATAAAACACGAATTATGTCTTCATATGCTGTAATGTTTTAAATATTAAGAGTGTTAAACAAGACAGTTTTCATAGTTACTTCCCCTGAAAATAATTTCACCGTGTAACAAAAAAAAAATTTTTCTTTGTTTCTGGGCAATAACCTTTATTTTCTGATTCATTATGCTTCAAATCACTGGAAAAAAGCTGTCAGTGATTTTAAACTTCGGGTTTGTTGTCAGTACATCGATTTTGTTGAAATAAGAATATTATTATTTTTTAACCCTATATGGACATCTGCGACAGATCTGTAAACGCTTCAAAATTTACTATATTTACCGAAACAAGTACATTTTAACTTAAATGACGATATCGTCAAATTTGTAACGGTTCAAGGAGTTTATATCACGAATTGGCAACCTACTGCAGAAAACCGAGCTTTAATGAAAAAAATAAGTTAGTGGTCAGTAGAGTAGAAGTAAAAGTGTATGGTTACGCAGTTCGTTTTTTATTTTTTATCACTTTATTTGATTAAAGGTAAGTTGAATAATTTTTTATTGCTCAATATATGTTGTTTAGAGTGGCTGAAGTAATATAAAACAATTCTGATAAACTGAGCACTAGAATATTTATTGAAACGTAACATATTGATGGCTCTGACATCCATGCCTTCTTTGCCACGTGGTATAAGGTTGTCCAATTTGTATTATATATATACATTATATATATATTATTATATATTATATATATATATATTATTTATATATATATATTAATATATATATATTACATTAAAAATCACACATTTATGTTCAAAGTACTCTAAATGAATGTTTAATATAGGTAAAAAAAAATTTAAGACAAAAATAAGAATATGTCCATATAGGGTTAAATTAATCCATTATTTTTACTTTTTCAGACGTGTGACGTGTGACGTGTGACGTGTGACGAAGTTACTGTTATGGCTGCTCGTGGTTGCAAATACCCAGCGGATTCCTTCTGCTACGTGTGCGGCGAGTTCTTCGCAAAGATGGCTAAAAACACTGCTTGGACAGTTGCCCGTGCAAAGGAAGCCTATCATGCCTACTTCGGAATGCCAGTCGGTGACCAAGACAAACGCTGGGCACCACATGTCATCTGTGACTACTGCCGCCGCACTCTTGAAGGTTGGTTTAGAGGAGAGAAGGGGCAATGCGTTTCGCTATCCCCGTGTCTGGCGTGAGCCCTCAGACTATCTCACGGACTGCTATTTCTGTATGGTGGACCAACAAAACGAAGAAAGGGGAAGAATGCGCCTCCCATGAGTACCCTGACATTCCGTCATCTATTGCACTGTTCCCATAACGCGACGGACCTACCTGTGCCACAGCCTCCCTTGAGAGATCAATCTTGTCCAGCAGAAGAAGCAAGCTATGATGATTCCGAGGAGGAGCAAGGTGCGTCATCTGCTGCGCGCCGTCGACGCCGGGTGGCCGGTGAAAGGTGCCCCTACTACCCCAACCAAGGGACATCAACGACCTCATCAGGGAAATGCCTTGACAAAGTCCAACGCCGAGCTGCTCATTTCCAGACTGAAGCAGTGGGACTTACTGGACGACAGCGTTCGAATTACTTCCCAGAGGAAGCGGCATCGCGGTTTTTCAGTGTTCTTCACTCTTAGAGATGGGTTGTGCTACTGCCATGACATCAGAGGACTCTTCGACGCTGTGGGCATTCCCTGCAACACCTCTGACTGGCGGCTCTTCATCGACAGTTCATCTAAAAGCCTCAAGGCTGTTTTACTGCACAACACAAATCAGTGGCCCTCGATTCCTCTGGCTCATTCAGTGCACATGAAAGAAGAGTACCAGAACGTCAAAATCCTGCTGAGTGCACTGAAGTACGACCAATTCAGCTGGGAGGTCATTGGCGATTTCAAGATGGTGGCCTTCTTGGTGGGGCTTCAGGGAGGCTTCACCAAGTTCCCTTGCTATCTGTGCCTCTGGGATAGCCGAAATACAGCTTCACTACGAGAAGAGGAACTGGCCCCTCAGGACGGCTATGAGGTTGGGGCCCATAACGTGAAGCAAGAGCCGCTGGTGGAGCCAACGAAAGTGCTGATGCCACCCCTGCACATCAAATTGGGCATCATTAAGCAGTTTGTTAAACAGCTGGATCCAGAGGGTGAGGCCTTGAAGCACATCCAGGAGCTGTTCCCAAAGTTGTTGGAGGCGAAGATCAAAGCAGGAGTATTTGTGGGCCCTCAGGTGAAGCGACTTATTGACTCCGACAGCTTTCCTGAGAAGCTGTCTGAGGTTGAGCGGGCAGCTTGGACAAGCTTCGTTTCTCTAGTCAAAGGTTTCCTCGGAAACCACAAGGCAGAGAACTACAGGGAAATCGTTGACGAACTTGTGAACACGTACCGGAGCATGGGCTGCCGGATGTCGCTGAAACTGCACGTACTACACGCCCACCTTGATGAGTTCAAAGAAAACATGGGAGACTACTCAGAAGAACAAGGTGAAAGATTTCACCAGGATGTCAGCTCTTTCGAGGAACGCTACAAGGGACAGTACAATGAAAGTATGATGGGGGACTATATCTGGAACCTTTTGCGTGAGAGTGAACTGAAATACAATCGCCAATCTCGTAGACAAACTTCTTTTTTATTAAACTATAACGCTAGAATTTTTGTATCAATTCTGTATCAATTCTCCATAGCAATACTCTTATCAACGCTCTGCATCACTGCACTGTATCACTGTCTGTGTATTAACATATTATAATACATAATTATTCCTACTCGTTTCCTTCTTTTTATTTTCATTTCTAAAGACGGGGCCTGGAGAACTTCATTTTTCATCATTGATTTATCATAATAATCGTGTTAACATCAATTAAAATTATACTTAACAGGATTCATTTGATTTAAAAGCAGATAGTGTGAAAAAACCCTTAAATTAATAAGCAAAAATGGCAAAAAATCAATAAATCGATCTCATGAACTCAGAACCGAAGTCTGAACTTGGTGACTGCTCATTTTTACTTATTTATGCCCTAAAAAATCAGAAAATAATAGTTTTAACTCATGGACAAATTTTGTGTTACACGGTGATATATAATCAGTACGGGGAAACCAATCCCAGAATATATGTAGTATGTAGTGTACAAACTTTGTAGTGGATGCGCGACCCTAAATAAACGGCTACTCAAATAAAAATTTGTCTGTGGTGTTTTCTCCTTCAGTGGCTTAATTGAGAAAGCGAGCGAAAGAAATGGACCACCTTCAGGTTTTCTCCCTTATGCAGTGAGGCACCCTAATATATATAATATATATATATATATATATATATATTATATATATATATATATAACTGCAATGACCACGCAGTATATTAATGTATAGAAACGACGAAAGTATAGAGGAGTGTTCTGCACACGAGGAAGAGAAATAACGAACAAATGAAAAATGAGGCACCCGCCGGGAATCGAACCAGGATCTTCCAATTGCCTGTCAGATATGCTGGGTTCGATTCCCGGGCGGGTGCCTCATTTTTCATTTGTTCGTTATTTCTCTTCCTCGTGTGCAGAACACTCCTCTATACTTTCGTCGTTTCTATACATATATATATATTACAAAGGTGGGCAGGACCGAGTTCCAAAAGGACCGAATTCCAGGAACTCGGTCCTTTTTAAGGACCGTGAGCGGGAAAGTCGGTCCTTTTCTCAGTGAGGACCGAAATGAGGAGCGACGGTCCATTTTTAAGCAATTCCGGACGGTCCGGTCCGGACGGTCTTTTTTAGTGATTTTAGTGTGTTTAGTGATTATTTGAAGTTCTAAAGAAGATGCTAGTCTTGAAATGCTAGTCTTCTTGAAGGGAAACTCAAGCATTTAACTTAATAACTTTTTTTCATCATTTATGTATTGTATTAATTATAATTTACGTTAATAAAATTAAAGATTTCTGGTGTCTTTAATTTCATTTTTAATCAAATTTTTCACTTATATTATATATAAGGACCGAGGACCGAGTCGTTCCTAGGTCCTATTTTCAGAAAGGACCGTGACCGGAACCGTCAGTCCAGTTTGAGGCAAGGACCGGGACCGGGACCGTCGGTCCTTTTTGAGGCCCGGGTGCCCACCTTTGTATATATATATATACTATATATATATATATATATATATATATGTGTGTGTGTGTGTGTGTATATACACACACACACAATGGCGCTCATAAGTATTCGTACAGAGAAATATTTCAGTTATATTCGTTCATATCTTGTGTACACGCATAGGATAGTTATAAAAAGTTTATCGATCGTTTCGTAAATTTAACAAATAAAAAAATTAGCTCAAGCTCCAACATATAATGTAAAACACTAAAGAATTTAAGGAAAATAAAAAAAAGAAGTTAAAATGCAAAAGTTTTCGTAAGTTTACTTACAAATTTATTTAATAGTTTGTGTGTCCACCTTTTGCTTCAATGACTTCAATGATTCGTTTTGAGTATTTTTCTACAAGGTTTCGACATCTCTCAGTAGAAATTTTAGCCCATTTTTCTAAAGGAAATTGTTGCAATTCATTCAGATCCGAAGAGTTTCTCTTGCTGACAACATTTTTCAAATCAAACAATAAATTCTCGATTAAATTGAGATCTGGGCTTTGACTGGGCCACCAGAAAAGTTTAAAATTCTTTTGTTGAAACCATTTCATGGTGCTCTTATTTTTATATTTTGGCTTATTATCTTGTTGCAGTACCCATTTGAGATCCATTCCGAACTCCCGAACGGAATGCAATACTTTTTCCAAAAATTTCTTACTATTTCTTTGAATTCAAGATTCCATTTATGAGAACAATGAAAGAAAAACTAAAGCATCCCCAAAGAAGCAAACTACTTCTACCATGTTTAACTGTAAGAAGGATGTTTTTTCCTTCGAATGTAGTATTTGATTTTCGCCAAACATACCATTGCTCGTTGTTCCCTAATAATTCAAATTTGGTTTCGTCTATCCAGAGAACTTTCTTCCAGAATGCAAATCTATCATTTTGATGATCCTTGGTGTACTTTGAACGGGCTTCTTTGTGCGCTTTTCGTAGCAGTGTTTTTTTTCTTCGTGCGGCTCCTCCACGCAGACTATTCTCTCTCAGGGATGGACATCGATCGTAGTCTTAATGTTTATCAATATCACTTGCAGTCACTCGTAGATTCGCAGCAGCCATTCTTTCAATCCGTATAGTTGTACGTTCTGAAATCTTGCAAGGTTGTCCACACCTTGGTAGAGTTTTGGTTGTTCCAAATCCTTTCCATTTTTTTATAACTGCAACAACCGTCGTAAATGGAATTCGAAGTTCTTCTCATTTTTTCATGTATTTCTTTCGAAACTCATTTGCAGCAATAAAAGATCTCTTAAGATCTGTTGACAGCTCTTTACCACGACGAAACCATTGGTCTTCCACGAAGATCACAGAGAAAATTCTAAAATTCAGAATTGCCAACAGTCTCTAATCAATAGACGTTCAACTTTGGTACTGATAAATTTTTTAAATTCTTGAAGCCTAAAGTGGACACGGAAAGTATTAAGTAATTTTGTAAATAAATATACAAAAATTTTGCATTTTAACTTTTTTATTATTTTTCCCAAATTTTTTGGTTTTAAATTACATATTGGCATTAAAGTAATTTTATATTCTTAAATTTTTCCAAATGAACGGTAAACTTTTGATAACTATCCTTTGCATGGTACGAAAGATAAGGATGAATATGACTGAAATATTTCTCTGTACGAATACTTACGAGTGCCATTGTGTGTGTATATCAGGAGAAGAATGGCGCATGAGGGATAGGTTGGGTTAGGTTATTTTATTTTCTATTCATTTATTTTCCAGTTTCGGCTAGGTTTGGATAGGTTACTGTGGTCTATGTTTAACTGGTACTCCCCCACATTAGGTTAGGTCAGGTCACTATACTCTATTACTCCCCACATCAGGTTAGGTTTGGTTACTATCTATTCAAATTTTTATTTTTAAGTTAGGTTAGGATCGCTTGCATTAGAGGAACATCTTCACTGCTAGATTTAATAATAGATAAATAGATTTACGTATTTCTTTCCTCTTAGAAGTTTAATTGTCATCATGAATATAATGATCAGGTCGCAACGAGTATAGAAAATAAGGTACCAAATTTTCCTTCAAAAAGTTTGACCTTCACTTTACCTCATTAAGCAATTAGCCTTTTCGTACTCTTAATTGGAGGGTCGAAGGTGCTGAAAGTCGTTATTTCTCCTGTTGAACGTAATATTATATATTAGAATTTTAACTTTTTTAATGAATTTCCTTTACGCTTAATTACTTAACGCGCCTCTACAACTTTTAATAAAAATCTGTAATTACGAGAGAGAGAGAGAGAGTTACAAGGAGTTACAAGGAGTTACAAGGAAAAGAGGACCTCAAAAGGCCTTGCGGCCCATACTGAGGAGGTACCAATGGCAACGGGTGCCAAGGAGAGAGAGAGAGAGAGAGAGAGAATTTTAGCATATTTTCCTAAACATTTTATAATAAAAGGATGTAAATAACAAAAAACATGGAAGATGTATACGATTTAATATATATACATATACAAAATTTCGTCTTCGAATTTGTAAATATATAAAGTGTATATAAAATTAAATAATAAATACATAAATAAACATTTAATGTATCCTACAACCAGACACCATAAATAGTTATAATTAAATAGGAGAATGTGAAAACATTGCACAAAACAGTTGTTTTCTATCACTGTTTTATTAAGTTTTTTATACACTTACACAAAATCACAAACTGTATAAAAATGTAATTATAAATTTTAATTTAAGAAATTTTAATTTATTATCAATTCATTTTAGTTTCCTCTTTTTTCTTTTTTTATGTCCTTTGGCACTTCACAAAATGTTAAATTTATACTTTTCCACAAATGTATATGTGTAAATTGCATTAAAATTCCAATGATGTTTATAGTCTTTAAGTTTGTAGAATATTAAATACCTTGATGTAAAACTTGATGCAACTATATAGTGTACTGTAAAAATCTGGTCCAGATATGTAACAGCCAGTATCCTTTTACGAATTCAAACAGTATAGTGTAGACCCCATATTAAAATATGGAAAAAGTACTAATAAAAAGAACTAAAACGAAGACATTTCGACTAATAACTAACAACCCTCCTCGTTTCAGAATTTAGAGTACCGATACATTACACGTGAAGGCTCGGCTTGCTTTTAATCTTATTTCATTCAGTGACTAACTTGAAATTTTGAAATATGAAAATTCATATTTTGAATTTAAATATGACAGAATTGGTATGACGTTATAATTCTATATAATATTAATTTAAATTGTAAATATAATGTCGTCAATTGGGAACCCATTCATTTCAAGTTACTTCATTAATATTACAAATTTTTATTCTTTAACTTATCGTGATGGACGTTAAAGTTTTGTTCCTTATTCCTAGAATTTTATATCTACCATACAAAAATAAATATTAAATATATACTTAAATCAAATGTGGTAACTACATTGAAAATAACTACCCTACTATCTTAGATGAGTGAATTAACCTTACTGGTTTAAATTTAATTTGGATGGCACATTTGTAACCAAATACCATACTAATTTTCTTAGATACGTTCTTCATATTAAAATTCATAAATTTTTCATACCTGAAACAGTATTATATATCACAATATTTTTAAGAGTTAAGGGCTTCTTATATATAATATGAAATTAATCAGATTTAAGAGTAATTATCGTCCGTACAAGGGGGCCCATTGAAAGGCCAGTTACACGCTGTAATTCGGGAGTCATATACAATTGTTACAGGGCAATCGAAGATATGGAGTGTAAACTTTTCTAGCCATCTATCCCAGTAACATTCATAAAATTTATCACATGAATCAGGGTGCCTAAACAAACCAGCTCTCTCACACACACCTGGACCGAGATCATCATAAATATTCCTCACACCCCCAGGACCGAATCTCTGGAATTTAGGTTTATTTCCAAGTTTTGTTAACAGAGATGGTTCATCGAATAGAGGTTTACGAACAGAAATGCCATTTTTAGTATTTTTGTTCAAGAAAGAATGACCTAATCCAGATCCGGAGTTAATTGATTTGCCATGTGATTTGCTCTTTGCCTGAGTTTCAATGGCTAAGTTAGGATAAATACCCCGAAGCGATGAATCAGTTTGCGATCGAGAATGAATTGCTTCATTGTGATTGGTTTGGAGAGATCCTGTTGTGCCAAAGTGATTTGATGTGGTTAATTGTATATTATCATTACCTAATCCGTGATTTGACTTTGATGGATTAGATTGGTTCGAGTGGTTCCGCTTGAAATTACATTAATTGATGGATCTCTATGGTCATGAGAGTTATCTCTTCCTCTTGAAGAAGTTTGACTACTAGATTTTCGATGATTATTAGATAGGTCTGGTTCATCTGATGAAACTTGGGATGAATACACCTCTGAGTCGTGTTTATATGATCCATCATCATACTTGCTGCCCTCAGTTCCACTACTGCTCTGAACTCCAGACGATCCAAAATTACCTCTGGAACCATAATTTTGTTTCTTCACTCCCGACAATTGTCCTGAAGTTGAAATTAGCGATTTATGTTGAGTATTAGATTTTGAAACAGAGAAGTGTCCACGACCTCCCTCTGAGTCGTGTTTATATGATCCATCATCCTTGTTGCCCTCACTTCCACCACTTCTGTGAACGCCTGATGATCCAAAATGACCTCCGGAACCATAATTTTGGTTCTTAACTCTCGAATCTTGTTTGAAGTTGAAATTGGCAATTCATGTTGGTCCTTAGATTTTGGAACAGAGAAGTGACCGTGATCTTCCCGTGAGTCGTGTTTATATGATCCATCATGCTTGGTGCCCTCACTTCCACTACTGCTGTGAACTCTCGACGATCCAAAATGACCTCGAGAACCATAATTTTGTTCCTTCACTCCCGACACTTGTCCTGAAGTTGAAATTGGCGATTTATGTTGATTGTTAGATTTTGAAACAGAGAAGTGACCATGATTTTCCTCTGAGCCGGGTTTATATGATCCATCATGCTTGTTGCCCTCACTTCCACTACTGCTGTCAACTCTCGACGATCCAAAATGACCTTTGGCGCCATAATTTTGGCTCTTAACCCCTGACACTTGTCCTGAAGTTGAAATTGGCAATTTATGTTGGTCATTAGATTTTGAAACAGAGAAGTGACCGTGATCTTCCCCTGAATCGTGTTTATGTGATCCATCATCATACTTGCTGCCCTCAGTTCCACTACTGCTGTGAACTCTCGACGATCCAGAATGACCCTGGAACCATAATTTTGTTTCTTCACTCCCGACACTTGTCCTGAAGTTGAAATTGGCGATTTATGTTGATTGTTAGATTTTGAAAAGAGAAGTGACCATGATCTTCCTCTGAGTCGGGTTTATATGATCCATCATGCTTGTTGCCCTCACTTCCACTACTGCTGTGAACTCTCGACGATCCAAAATGACCTCGAGAACCATAATTTTGTTCCTTCACTCCCGACACTTGTCCTGAAGTTGAAATTGGCGATTTATGTTGATTGTTAGATTTTGAAACAGAGAAGTGACCATGATCTTCTTCTGAGTCGGGTTTATATGATCCATCATGCTTGTTGCCCTCACTTCCACTACTGCTGTGAACTCTCGACGATCCAGAATGACCCCTGGAACCATAATTTTGTTTCTTCACTCCCGACACTTGTCCTGAAGTTGAAATTGGTGATTTATGTTGGTCGTTAGATTTTGAAACAGTGAAGTGACCGTGATCTTCCCCTGAGTCGTGTTTATATGATCCATCATCATACTTGCTGCCCTCAGTTTCACTACTGCTGTGAACTCTCGACGGTCCAGAATGACCCCTGGAACCATAATTTTGTTCCTTCACTCCCGACACTTGTCCTGAAGTTGAAATTGGCAATTATGTTGATTGTTAGATTTTGAAACAGAGAAGTGACCGTGATCTTCCTCTGAGTCGTGTTTATATGATCCATCATGCTTGTTGCCCTCACTTCCACTACTGCTGCGAACTCTCGACGATCCAAAATGACTTTGGCGCCATAATTTTGGCTCTTAACCCCTGACACTTGTTCTGAAGTTGAAATTGGTAATTTATGTTGGTCATTAGATTTTGAAACAGAGATGTGACCGTGATCTTCCCCTGAGTCGTGTTTATATGATCCATCATCATACTTGCTGCCCTCAGTTCCACTACTGCTGTGAACTCTCGACGATCCAGAATGATCCTGGAATCATAATTTTGTTCCTTCACTCCCGACACTTGTCCTGAAGTTGAAATTGGCAATTTATGTTGATTGTTAGATTTTGAAACAGAGAAGTGACCGTGATCTTCCTCTGAGTCGTGTTTATATGATCCATCATGCTTGTTGCCCTCACTTCCACTACTGCTGTGAACTGACGATCCAAAGTGACCTCTAGAACCATAATTTTGTTTCTTCACTCCCGACACTTGTCCTGAAGTTGAAATTGGCAATTTATGTTGATTGTTAGATTTTGAAACAGAGAAGTGACCGTGATCTTCCTCTGAGTCGTGTTATATGATCCATCATGCTTGTTGCCCTCACTTCCACTACTGCTGTCAACTCTCGACGATCCAAAATGACCTTTGGCGCCATAATTTTGGCTCTTAACCCCTGACACTTGTCCTGAAGTTGAAATTGGTGATTTATGTTGGTCGTTAGATTTTGAAACAGAGAAGTGACCGTGATCTTCCCCTGAGTCGTGTTTATATGATCCATCATCATACTTGCTGCCCTCAGTTCCACTACTGCTGTGAACTCTCGACGATCCAGAATGACCTCTGGAACCATAATTTTGTTTCTTCACTCCCGAAACGTGTCCTGAAGTTGAAATTGGCGATTTATGTTGATTGTTAGATTTTGAAACTGTGAAGTGACCGTGATCTTCTTCTGAGTCGTGTTTATATGATCCATCATGCTTGTTGCCCTCACTTCCACTACTGCTGTCAACTCTCGACGATCCAAAATGACCTTTGGCGCCATAATTTTGGCTCTTAACCCCTGACACTTGTTCTGAAGTTGAAATTGGTGATTTATGTTGGTCATTAGATTTTGAAACAGAGATGTGACCGTGATCTTCCCCTGAGTCGTGTTTATATGATCCATCATCATACTTGCTGCCCTCAGTTCCACTACTGCTGTGAACTCTCGACGATCCAGAATGACCCCTGGAACCATAATTTTGTTCCTTCACTCCCGACACTTGTTCTGAAGTTGAAATTGGCGATTTATGTTGATTGTTAGATTTTGAAACAGTGAAGTGACCGTGATCTTCCTCTGAGTCGTTTATATGATCCATCATGCTTGTTGCCCTTACTTCCACTACTGCTGTGAACTGACGATCCAAAGTGACCTCTAGAACCATAATTTTGTTTCTTCACTCCCGATTGTCCTGAAGTTGAAATTGGTGATTTATGTTGGACATTAGAATTTGAAACAGAGATGTGACCGTGATCTTCCCCTGAGTCGTGTTTATATGATCCATCATCATACTTGCTGCCCTCAGTTCCACTGCTGCTGTGAACTCCGGACGATCCAAAATTACTTCTGGAACCATAATTTTGTTTCTTCACTCCTGACACTTGTCCTGAAGTTGAAATTGGCGAGTTATGTTGGTCGTTAGATTTTGAAACAGTGAAGTGACCGTGATCTTCCTCTGAGTCGTGTTTATATGATCCATCATGCTTGTTGCCCTTACTTCCACTACTGCTGTGAACTGACGATCCAAAGTGACCTCTAGAACCATAATTTTGTTTCTTCACTCCCGATTGTCCTGAAGTTGAAATTGGTGATTTATGTTGGTCATTAGAATTTGAAACAGAGATGTGACCGTGATCTTCCCTGAGTCGTGTTTATATGATCCATCATCATACTTGCTGCCCTCAGTTCCACTGCTGCTGTGAACTCCGGACGATCCAAAATTACTTCTGGAACCATAATTTTGTTTCTTCACTCCTGACACTTGTCCTGAAGTTGAAATTGGCGAGTTATGTGGTCGTTAGATTTTGAAACAGAGAAGTGACCGTGATCTTCCTCTGAGTCATGTTTATATGATCCATCATGCTTGTTGCCCTCACTTCCACTACTGCTGTGAACTCTCGACGATCCAAAATGACCTTTGGCGCCATAATTTTGGCTCTTAACCCTGACACTTGTCCTGAAGTTGAAATTGGCAATTTATGTTGATTGTTAGATTTTGAAACAGAGAAGTGACCGTGGTCTTCCTCTGAGTCGTGTTTATATGATCCATCATCATACTTGCTGCCCTCAGTTCCACTACTGATGTGAACTCCCGACGATCCAATATGACTTCTGGAACCATAATTTTGTTTCTTCACTCCCGACACTTGTCCTGAAGTTGAAATTGGCGATTTATGTTGATGTTAGATTTTGAAACAGTGAAGTGACCGTGATCTTCCTCTGAGTCGTGTTTATATGATCCATCATGCCTGTTGCCCTCACTTCCACTACTACTGTGAACTCTGACGATCCAAAATGACTTCTGGAACCATAATTTTGTTCCTTCACTCCCGACACTTGTTCTGAAGTTGAAATTGGTGATTTATTGTGGTCGTTAGATTTTGAAACAGAAAAGTGACCGTGATCTTCCTCTGAGTCGTGTTTATATGATCCATCATGCTTGTTGCTCTCAGATCCAGTGCTGCTATGAATTCTTGATGATCCAAAATGACCTCTAGAATCATAATTTTGGCTTTTAACTCCCGACACTTGTCCTAAAGTTGAAATTGGCGATGTATGTTGGTCGTTAGATTTTGAAACAGAGAAGTGTCCACGACCTCCCTCTGAGCCGTGTTTATACGATCCATCATGCTTGTTGTCCTCACTTCCACTATTGATGTGAACTCCCGATGATCCAAAATGATCTCTGGAACCATAATTTTGGCTTTTAACTCCTGATACGTGTCCTGAAGTTGAAATTGGTGGTTTATGTTGGTCGTTAGATTTTGAAACAGAGAAGTGACCGTGATCTTCCTCTGGGTCGTGTTTATATGATCCATCATGCTTCTTGCTCTCAGATCCACTACTGTTGTGAACTGTCGACGATCGAAAATGACCTCTAGAACCATAATTTTGGCTCTTAACTCTCGAATTTTGTCCTGAAGTTGAAATTGGCGATTCATGTAGTTTGTTTGCTTTTGATAAATTGTCTGTTGTAGGAGAGACTGGAGATAAACCAAAATGATTTATAACTTTAGATGAGTCATCATGTTTATGCGATGAATCTCTAAAATGTACGTTCGATGTGGGTGTCTCATGAGTACTTTGGGGAACAGCTGATACAAAGTGCCTGGTAACCTTTTTATCATTTGTTGATTTATTGCTTGATTTTAATTTTAAAGAACTGGAAGAATCTGAGCCAGCAGAAGTTGAAGATGATCCATGACTTGATAGTCTACGGTGTTCTATAGATCCATGATTCAAAGAGTGATCATGAGTTGATGATTTACTGTGGTCTTTCGGGGCATGTTGTCTCTTAGAGTCAGTTGGAAGATTATATGTTTGCTGTGCTGATAAACCGATATGAGAAATTCCAGATGTTTTTAATTTACCATTAGAACTTGTTATTTTCCTGTCTCTGTATGAAGAAGTAGTTCTCGACTGTCCTCCCAAATTAGCTGATGCTCTTGATTTAGCTGTATTAGATTCATAATCATTATTTCCGTCATTACTAACTGCAGATTTTCCTGTACTAACTTGAGAATTGAAAGGATTAAATGACACTGAAGGCTCCTCGTATTTATAACCTTCATTAGATTTAGCTTTGAAACTAAAAGGATCAATGGGCACTGAGGGTTCTTCGTAATTATATCCTCCCTTAGCTTTAGTAAATGGTATTACAGATTCTTCAAAATTATCCCCTTTAGATTTGCTTTGGAAACTGAAGGGATTAAATAGTTTTGAAGGCTTCTCATAATTATAACCTTCTTTAGCTTTTATTTGGGAACCGGAAGGATTGAACGATACTGAAGGTTCTTCTTCATAATTACCACCTTCTTTAACTTTTGTCTGGGAACTGAAAGGATTAAATGGTACTGAAGGTTCTTCGTAATTATAACCTCCTTTAGTTTTAATTTGGGGACCGGAAGAATTAAATGATACTGAAATTTCTTCTTCAGCATTATCACTTTCCGTAGCTTTATTTTGGGAACTGAAAGAATTAAATTGTACCGAAGGTTCATTAGAATCATTACCTTCTTGGGATTCAGTTTTGGAAGTAAAAGGATTAAATGGTACTGATGGCTCTTCATAATTATCGCCTTTTTCACCTTCAATTTGGTGATTGAAATGAGTAAATGGTATTGAAGGTTCTTCTTCAGAATTATCACCTCCCTTAGATTTAGTTTGGGAACTGAAAGGATTAAATGGTATTGAAGGTTCTTCATAATTATAACCTTGTTTAGGTTTAGAATGGGAGGCGAGAGGATTAAGTGGGTCTAAAGTTTCTTCTTTCGAGTTTCCACCTTTAGATTTGGTTTGGGAACTGAAAGGATTAAATGGTATTGAAGGTTCTTCGTAATTATAACCTCCTTTAGTTTTAATTTGGGGATTGGAAGAATTAAATGATACTGAAGTTTCTTCTTCAGAATGATCACTTTCTTCAGCTTTAGTTTGGGGACTGAAAGGATTAAATGCTACCGAAGGTTCTTCAAAATTACTACCTTTAGATTTAATTTGGTGACTGAAAGGGCTAAATGGTAATGAAGGTTCTTCGTAATTATCATCTTCTTTAGCTTTAGTTTGAGGACTGAAATGACTAAATGGTACCAAAGGTTCTTCGTCAGAATTACTACCTTCTTGAGATTTAATCTTCGAAGTAAAAGGATTAAATGGTATTGAAGGTTCTTCATAATTATAGCCTTGTTTAGGTTTTGACTGGGAGGTGAGTGGATTAAATGGTAATGAAGGTTCTTCGTAACTATAACCTTTTTTAGCTTTATCTTCTTGTGAAATAACTGGTTTTATTTTTCCGCTACTAAAGTGAGATGATACCTGCTTTTCGTTGTTTGAAGAGCCATAATTTTTTCTGGGTACTGATGAGCTTCGCGAGTGGCTTTGGGTATCGTGTTGGTTCAAAGGATCTCTATCCTGAGTGTTTGACTCAACAAAACCATTTTTACCATGCTGTGAATTAAGTGCTTTATGTGGTGACGCATCAACTTCAACAGATTTAGAAATTAAGCCATGATTTGTAGATGCTTTACTAGTACCGAAATGAAAATCTCCTAGATCGATCTTTTCCTTTTGTGTATGTCGGCCATTATTTACCTTTGGTAAATTGCTGAATTGGCTATGTGATTTGTCTGAGTTATTAACATTTTCTCCTCTGTGACTTATTGGTGAAGACTTAAAGTTGTTAGATCCCTGCCGAGCAGTAGCCTTAGATCTTTCATACTGCTCACCGGCAGGTGCTGATTTAAAAGAATTGGTATTTGTATTTATTTTGAAATGACTGGAGGCATTTTCATGCTGTTGATTTTCAATTGAAGTATTTTCTTTGTCATTAGCATTATAACGATTTCTTTTTTCATTTGTTTTTGCATAAACAGCTGACCCAGAAGAAACTCGAGAAGGATTTGCAGTAATAGGTGAACGATGAATATTACTATGTGTACCTTTTACCGAAGTAGCTTTAGAACTAAATCCGAAATATTTAGAGTTCTCATAATTATCACCGCGATTTGCACTACCTAAGGGATTAAACTTGAGTGAAGGCTCCCGATATCCATATCCTTTGTCATTCACCTTTTCAGATGAACTCTGTGAACTAATTGGATTTAATCCGACTGAGGGTTCATTATGTACGTAACCATCACGAGTACGTGAAAACGCTGTTTTTGGCTTTACGTTCAGTGAAGAAGAATGAACATTGGTAATGGAGGAAGGGTTTTCCTTCTGTGGTGAATGTGAATCGATATTACTTTTCTCTTTATTTCCTATATCGCCACTGGAGCTTTTTGAACCGAGTGGATTAAAACCTGTAGAGGGCTCATTATACGTGTAACCATAATTACTCTGTGAAGAACCTGTTCGTGGCATTTCAGTCAGTGAGGAAGAATGAGTATTAGTGATAAAAGAGGGTGTTTTGCCTTCAGAGATTTTAGGAATATCTTCGAAAGAATGCTTATACGCGTGACCATTATTGCTAATTCTTATGCTGTCTATCGTCGGTTTATTATTTTTATGAACTTTAGAACCATATTGGGATGATGGAGAAGAATGACTCTTTGGTGGACTGAAACTTACTGACGGTTCATTATAGATATACCCTTCATTAGTTTGTGAATTACCTGCAGGTTGATGAGCAAGAAGAGAAGCTGATTTAGTGCCAGTCGGAAGTGAAGATTTATTTGCTCCAAACGTTTTGAGTTGTGACTGTGTATGACCATTAGTTGGTGAATGTGAACTGTGATATCTGGTTTTAGTATTTTCTTTAATTCTAGAATCTTCTTTCGGTATCTTCGAACCTTGATAACTGTGAGATATATCTTTCTGAGAACTGACTTGTACTGGAGATGAACTGTAGGATAAACTAGGCTGGTTTTCCTTAGAAGAGGACACAGAAGGATTAAATGGAGATTTTGGCCTATTATAGTTATAACCCGAATTCGTTTTATCCTTTAATGCCGAAGACCCGAGAGCAGTTTGAAAATGAGGATTGATTCCTTGCGAGTCATCTGTGTCATACGAGCTTCCAATTCCTCGTGAGTCATGTTCAGTACCTTGCTTAAATGAAGTTTTGTCTCTTTTTGAATTGATATTAAACTTAGAATTACCAATTACTCTGGAAGGTAATTCGTAGTCAGTGTTTATAACTTTAGAACTTGCTGATGGAGGTCTTGAGTTTTCTTCAAATCTATGCTCAGGTTCGGTATACGAATGACTATTGGAAGCTGTTTGCGGAAAGCGATCTTTAGATATGAAGAGGGAATGTTGTTTTTCAAGTTCATCTAAATTATTTTGCGTGCTTCCCGGGGTTGATATAGCTTCAGCAGTGCCGAATGTATTCTTATTAATTGTCCTTCTTGTCCCTGTATACTCATGGCCATGGTTACCATTATGGTCATCATTATTACTAGTTATTGTATGAATATTTTGTTGAACTTTTGATTTGTGTCGTTCAGGCACTTTATTTTGTTTATTTAATGAAGAAAACTGCGATTGTCCAGTATTAAAAGTTGATGTGTGATGCTCTCCATTGTTAACATTCTTATTTCCTCTAGAGGAACCTCTTCCAGTATTGTAATTAAAACCAAGTGACTCACTCAAGTTTGAAGGATCATTACTGTCATCATCGTCGTTATAACTAAGTGATCCTCTGTTATTCTTTGACTGAGAAACTGATTTTCCAGCTGTTGATGAGGTGTGCGAGGATGGGAAGCCGAAATTGATTGCTGTTGGTTGCTTAAATTGTGAACCATAATAATTTGATTTGGAAGCTTGATCAAAGTAAGAGGCAGCAACTATAATTCCTTTGTCAGGATGATAAATACCTTCCCCACCTATAGTTATTGCGGTATTTTCACAGTTTATACATTCCTTTTGATTAGATAAACCACCCAAATTATGTTTATAGGGGGTGATAGACGTAATAGATTTACCTCTACCTCTGTTATTAGCCATTAAATCATATTCTCCACACAAAGAAACGAGCCATGGCCAATTACAGATTTTATTTTCTTCGTCATACGCAAGCCCAAATGGACAACGGAACTCATAATGAGTGAAAGTACCGTTTCCATAGTAGTCGCGACAAGCGAAAAACCATCTGCAGTTTTCTGGATCTGTAAAGTATCCTTCCCGATCACATATGTTTTTATTTCTCGGAACTGGGAAGATTTCAGAAGATCCGTCGCAAGGCGGGGCGGAAGACGGCCACGCACAAATTTCCCACCTATCGTCAAAAACTAAGCCAACGGGACAGGAGTACGCAAATACGGTATAATCATCGACATACTGGTTGAATTTGACGCATCTGTAAAACTGAGAACAGTCATCGGGATCACGGTAGTACCCCTGGCGAGAGCATTCGTATTTTGTATCACTATTTGACCTGCAAATAAAATGTAAAATTCTTATTACGTTATTAAAGAACATAATAATACTCTGTGACGTAATACAAAAATGAAACAAATATTGCATATATTATTATTATTATTATCATTATCATATAAGTTTAAAATAAAATTATACAACCAGTTTATACTCTACTCTATTAGCGCCAATACGTATACAAATATGTACTTATTCAAATTAAAAGTGAACTCTATAATAGTGATACAAGAAAAGAAAAAAAAAATGTAGTTTCTGTATTTCACCTTATTGCTCTAATGGCGCCTGTTCGGTCAACAACTCGCACGATTCTAAACGGAGATATTCTGAGGTCTGTTGAACTGCCAACGTAGGAGGCACGAACGGTTGATTCCGCCGTTTCCAAGTCCCTAACAAGACTCCTGAGGACGGCTTTTCTGGGGGTTCTTGCTAGCTGTTTCGAAAAACAAATTATTGATTATAGGTCTGTTGATTAGCGGAATATATCGTGGTCAGGTCACAGTACCATTTCTCGTAAGATCAACAAGGTTAATCAACGTTAGGTTTGTCCATTAGTTGGATGGGTGACCGTCCTCTGCGTTCGGGTGATGTAGAGATCCGCGTAAAGCTGTAGGTCCCGTCCGTCGTATGACGTTTGTCGTTAAAGAAGTTAACCTCAAACTTTGTTATTATCGACGCCGAAGAAGGTTTCGGAGAAAGGGCGTTCGGTGCGATTTGGTGGGTGGGGTAGGTGAGTATGTGGTCTCGCGATCACATACCCACATACACACCCACACTTGCGTGTAACCTTAGTGGTCGCAAGACCAATAAGGTCAAACGCAGTCAGCGTCGATTGGCTTCTCGCTCGAGTGCAGTCTAATTACGATGTTCATTAACAGAATTAGTTGTCATTATACTCTTCAGCGCTCTAAAATAACGCACAATTTAAGAAGACTTTGTCTTACACTGCGTGGTATAACGGACCTCTACCCATTTGGTCGACGAGACATAACATCGACACTAAAAGACTAACAACCTAACTTAATTCAACCTAAATTAATGTAACCTAACCTATGCTAACCTAATTTAATCTAACTCACAATAATTTGTCGATTTTATGTCACGTCCATCAAATGTTGTTCCCCCGTTATGCTTATTTGCGGATGCATATACTTATATATATATATATATACAGGGTGGGCCGTAAGTTTCCATACATAGGAAAAATAAACATTTTGTTATGGACAACCATTTTTATTTATATAATATGCTCTACATGGTTGCCATTGTTTTGAAAACACATTTCAATACGTGTTCCCCACTGTTGATGAACACGCATTAGCACAGTTGACGTTATGCTTGTAATGGCGTTGGTGATACGTTCCTTTAGATGATTTATGTCTCGTATCTTTTCCTGATACACCATGGCCTTCAAGTGCCCCCAAAGATAGAAATCAAGGGGGGTGAGATCTGGGGATCTGGGAGGCCACTCCACAGGACCACGCCGACCAATCCAAGCATCCGGAAACTGCTGCTGATCCAAATACCGACGCACGTGAAGACCATAATGAGGTGGAGCCAGAGCTGGGCAATAAATACATTGAATGTATTTAAATACTAAATACTAAATACATGGGAGAAATGTATTTAAATACTAAATACTAAATACATTTTACGAATGTATTTAGATACTAAATACAAAATACATCAATTGTATTTAAATACATTTGTAAATACATTTTAAATACATACAAATTTTAACATATGCATTCACTAATTCACTAAGCCATGACACGCACACGATAAAGAAATCAACCGCTTTCGACTAAGAGTGGCACACAACTGATTGAACTGACACGTTGAAACATGAACCATGCTGTACTACACTGTCGACGCGTCGTACTGTGCTAGTACAGAACGTGTATTAAACCAGTAAAAGTATTTACATTTTTATATTTTGAGTATTTAAATACATTGTATTTAAATACTCATTAAAGTATTTAAATACTATATTTAAATACATGAAAAACAATGTATTTATAAATACAGTTCTAAATACACAAATGTATTTAAATACATATTTAATACAAATGTATTTAAATACTGCCCAGCTCTGGGTGGAGCTCCATCTTGCTGGAAGTAAACTGGGAAGTTACCTTCCTCGTTTAGCAGGGATGGGAAAATCTCTTCTTGCAACATGTTAAGATACCTTTCGGCATTAAGATTTCCACTGACAAAAATTGGTCCAATAATTCTGTCACCCCATATCCCGGCCCACACCATCACTTTACCGGCACCTTGCATCTTCGTCGGACTCAGCCAGTTAGGGTTAGCATTACTCCAATAACGTATGTTTTGCCGATTAACCTCTCCATTGACGTAAAAATTTGCTTCATCAGTAAACAAGATCTTACGTCAAACGCATATTCTTAGGGTATCTGAAACATAAAAACAAACGTTTAATTTTTCCTATGTATGGAAACTTACGGCCCACCCTGTGTATATATATATATATATATATATATATATATACAGCGAAACAAAAGACAAAATCCCAGAAAAGAATGCAAAATTCAAATGGACAAAACAACAACATCAACAACAACAAGAGCAGGAACACTGATTTAATATTAAAAAAATAATAAAATTATTTAATTAAAATAAAACAAAAGCAATGTAGATTTCTAAGTTTAATGCAAATACAGATCCCCGTGGAAATGATGTAAAGTGATCGCACACATAAAAAAATATTGGAACATAACGCATGAAGGGAACCAATTTTATTACCGCAAAGTTCTTTATATTGTTTTTTGGCACCTTCTTCTCTCTTTTGCTTTCATTTATTCGAACTTCAAATTATTATATTCGTTCTTGAGAGACTTTTAAAGAATTTACCTGCGTGAATATTTCGTAAATCGAGGTAAGCAGTGGATAAGGCCCTTGGGAACAAGTGCCCATCCAGTCATCATCATCGATAGAATGAATTCCAACTCCCGCGAGTCCTCTCAACATAGAATACTTGCTCTGCGGGAAAGAAAACACATTTAGATGCATTAACACACGCCCCAATTCGGTTTTGTATATCTAATAATTATAATAATAATAAGTATAATAATAATGGGGGTTTTTCCGAGTATGTAACATTTTAATAGACTGTACAATATTCAAATTTCACTCATTAAAATTCTTTAACCGAAATAGGTCTGAAGCTACTGTTAAAATGTATTTTATGTATAACAAAAAACTTGGTTAATAAGCAATGTTAGGTTCAAAATGTGTTTAACCTTAGATTACGCACCTCCTTTTCGCTTAAAAATTTACTCAACATTATTATTATTATTATTATTATTATTATCATTAACAATAATAATAATAATAATAATAATAATAACTTACGTTATTATGACAAACTACCAAAGAATCTAGGGTACCGAGGACCCAGATGAGTATTCAAGGGTTAAATTGCAACGTTTAGCGTTTTATGTATACCACAGAAGTTTTGCCCAAATGACTAGATCAATCAACTTAACCGGGCATTCAGTTGACCTAACCGGGCATATATATATATACTGTATATATAGCGTTCAACTTCTACCCGGGCAACGCCGGGTCGCTTCGCTAGTAAAAAGTAAAAAATTTGAAAGGCCCGGTTAGGTCAACTGAATGCCCGATTAGATTAATTGAATGCCCGATTAGGTCAACTGTACGCCCTTGACGCTTGGTTAGGTTAAGTCGTGATATTTTCGTTAGTTTTAACGAAAATATCACGACTTCACCTAACCAATCGTCAAGGGCGTACAGTTGACCTAACTGGGCATTCAATAATTTTCCCGTAGGTTTCGATTAATTTTAAGCAAATTTACCCAATACATTTCTTTCTCGGAGCCGTTTCCGTGTTTTCGGGTGACACAGACAGACAGACAGCATATATATAGTGTAGTGGTTAGCGTCGCTGACTACGAATCCACCGGCCCCAGGTTCGAGACCCGACGGCAGCCGGCGCGCAGCAAAACCCAGCTGTTCATCCTTCCACACAATAAAGAAAGTGGTTGGTAGATAAATGGGTACCCTAGGTGGCCTAGTGGTTAAGACGCTGGGCTGCTGATGGGGCGTGGTTCGGATTCCACGTTAAACTGTAGGTCTAAGGTGGAGTGAAATTTTTGTCTAATAAAAAAAATTCAAATTTGGTTTGCTGAATCGTAAATGCATCGCGTGAAAAGCGCGCGCTAGAGCTCCGCCCATTTTATGACGTGTCTATGATAGAGCTCCACCCATTTTATGACGTGTCTATGGTAGAGCTCCGCCCATTTTATGACGTGTCTATGATAAAGCTCAGCCTATTTTATGACGTGTCTATGATGTCACTATCTTTCAATCAATCCGGAATACAGAGGCCTCCAGCGCCTTCAGATGACCTCAGAGGCCGACATCACCTAGCCTATGTTCTTCCCCTGCCTCAGTTACCCTATCCCCAAAATCTCATCCAAATCTAGCAAGTGGTTTGGCCGGCCATAAGTAACAAAGTTCTTTGACCGTCACAAATATTAGTAAGATCTATTAGAATAGATAGATAGATAGAATAACCTTTATTAATAATAATAAATAAATAATTTTTTTCAATTTACAATGACATGAATAATTGTGAAGCTCGACTATTTATTTTATTTAATTTGGCCCTTAAGCTTTAGGCTTTACTGGGCTCTTATTAAAAATAAGCAGCTAGTTGTTATAAATTAATAGTCTAATAATGAATAAATAAATAAGTAAATAAGTATTATTAATGGTTAAAACATGTATTACAATATTAAACAATATTAATGGACAATATTAAACAATATTAGTGGACATTAATCCTAGATTTTTGTTAGTATGCCATTATTAATCGGGATTTCAACTTGGTTTTAAATAAATTTATATTCACAATATTTTTTATATCGGCATGCAAGTCATTCCATAGTTTCAATCCAATGAAAATGGGTAGTTTTTGAGATGAAGACAATCTAAATTGAGGTATAACAAGCGTTGATCTATTTCTGGTCTGATACGAGTGGATTTCTTGATGAGTTACAAAATATCTATTTACCTATTGCAAATTAATGATTTTGTTCTTACACTCGTAAATAAAAATAAAATGTGCCAGTTTGGTTATATCGTTGAGCTTTACTGGGTTTAGCTCTTTAAATAATGCACTAGAGTGAGCAAGGAAATCAGCATCAGATAATAACCTTATTGCTCGTTTTTGGATGACAAAGATACCATTTAGTGCGTTGTTAGCGGAGTTTCCCCAAACAAGGGTGCAGTATGTTATATAAGGAAGAACAAGAGTATGATAAAGAGTCAATAAAACTTGTTTAGGGACTACATTTCTAAGTTTAAACATTATAACAACACTCCTTGAAATCTTTTTCGCGATATAATTTACATGATCACTCCATTGCAAATTCTTATCTAGCATCACACCAAGAAATTTTGTTACAGTACACTCCTTTATGGCGATTTCATTAACATTAAGTTCATCAAGATATACATTTCTTTTATTAGTAAACATCATGAAATTTGTTTTACTGGTATTTAGGAAGAGTTTATTGGTGGTCAACCATTTCATTACACTGATGAATTCTGAATGAAATATATTCTTAGTTGTATTAACATCTTTGCGAGAAAAAGAGACAGTTGTATCATCTGCAAACATTATGAAGTTCAGTATATCAGATGAACGTGGAAGGTCATTTATATATAATAAAAATAACAGTGGACCCAGAACTGAGCCCTGTGGCACACCATGTTTGACAAGCGCTTTAGTTGAGCAAACCTTATTTACTGATACAAAATGATATCTATTGGACAAATAACTTTTAAACCAATCACTGATTGCTCCTCTAAAGCCGTAACAATATAATTTATTAAGTAGAATATTATGGTCTATTACATTGTAGTGAATACTCTTATTTTAGTTTCAAGATAAATGTTAATTTTACCGTCTTGAATTTCGGAATAGTATAAATTCATTTTAAATTAGTTACCCCATTATAATTCAATTGTGAACCACATTAATACTAATTTTATGTATACTATATTATTTTATTGTATGTAAACATAATTAATTATATATCACAATTGTCAGTTAATCATTTATATTCAAATATTTATTTTAATCTAATGCCATGTCCATTTTGCAAATAAATAATAGAAAACCAAAGGTTATATTTTCCACCTTTGGTACTGTCGTAGTTTCGCCTAACGGACTCAATACGGCTAGTGAGATAATCACTGGTTGGCACTTAACTAGCGGCAGTGCTTATGGCTACATCATCCAGGTTAACCTATACCGGATAGATGCGCTACGGTCCCAAGCCGTAGCTTGCCTAGGCCAACAACGACGACGTAAACCAACAATTGATGACCCCGGAGCTGGATTACCCCTTCTACCCGAACGACTAGGACTAGACTGTAATGTCGTTCGTGCCCACCACCCCCTTCACCCGAGCGACTAGGACCAGACTGTAACGTCGTTCGTGCCCATCACCCCCTTCACCCGAGCGACTAGGACCAGACTGTAATGTCGCTCGTGCCCTCTGCCCCTCACCCCTGCCCGTGCGCTCTGTGCCTGCGCTCGTCTCAACCTCCACTCCTTCGTTGGGAACTTGTCGTCTTGCTTGTACGTTAGCAAGCATAGGAGAAGATGCCTGACGACGCTGGTGCCATCTCCACTTGAGCGTAAAGCTCCCCGTCTTCTGGCCGGGTGATCCATTTATTTGGTTCCACCAAGTGGAATCACAATTCAACTTGGGAAGGATCACCACTAGCAGGACGAAATACGATCATGTTTTGTCCTCTCTACCAGCGAGCATCATCTCTGAAGTCCGTGACGTCATCGTATCTCCTTCCACGAGTGAGGACCCGTACAACGATCTGAAGTCTGCCATCCTGCGCCGCACCACTGTCTCCGAGCGTGAGAAACTACATCAGTTAATCTCAAAAGAAGAACTTGGAGACCGTAAGCCCACTCAAATGCTGAGGGCTATGCAGTGCGCTCTAGGCGAACGCGCACAAACCTTCGATAAGGACATCTTTAGACAGTTGTTCTTGCAGAAACTTCCTCCATCAGCTCAGCGTGTCTTGGCCACTATGGATCCTGCTACTCCAGTTGATAAACTAGCAGAAACTGCCGACAAAGTAGTGGAGATTGACACAGCTCCGGTCAACAACGTGAACACACAATCGGAACTGGAATTGAAAGTGGAAGAGTTAAGTCAACAACTCAACCACGTTTGTTCTCTGCTACAAAATCAACGGCAAAGAAGCCATTCTCGGTCAAGATTTACGAAGAGGCATCGTTCGAGTTCCGGGAAGATCTGCTTCTACCACGCCAAATTTGGAAAGAAGGCTAGGAAGTGCATCTCCCCTTGCAATTTTTCGTCGGAAAACCCCAGCAGCGAGTCCTAATGGCGTCTAGTACTCGCACTGCCAACCTGTTATTCATAAAGGACAGGAACTCTGGTGTCAATTTCTTGGTCGATACCGGAGCGTCAGTCAGTGTATTCCCTCAAAAATCTGGTCATACGCACTCGGAATCTCCGCCTCTATACGCTGCTAACGGTTCACGCATACCCACGTACGGTACTCAGTCGCGTGAACTAAACTTGGGCCTTCACCGATCCTTCAAGTGGATTTTCATCTGTGCTCAAGTGCGGCATCCCATAATCGGCGCTGACTTCCTCCAGCATTTCAAACTCCTGGTGGATCTTGACAAGCGACGCTTATGCGACCAGGCCACACTGCTTTCTGTTCTTGCCAAACAGGTTGCCCTTCCGGACGCCTCGAACTCTGCACTTTCCCTCGTTCCCCCTAATTCCATGTACCAGTGCCTTTTCCAGCGATATCCAGGAATTCTTCAACCAATGCAGATGGGTGATACCATTAAGCACACCATTACCCATCACATTACAACAAAAGGTCCCCCTGTGTTTGCGAAACCCAGACGTCTTGCCCCGGACAAACTGAAAGCTGCCAAATCGGAATTCCAGCTTATGCTGGATCTTGGGATAATAAGACCTTCCAAAAGCAGTTGGTCCTCTCCCCTACACCTGGTCCAGAAGAAGTCAGGAGACTGGAGACCATGTGGGGATTACCGGTTTTTGAATTCGACAACCATCCGGACCGATATCCGGTACCAAATGTCCAAGACTTTACTTCTCTTCTCCACGGCAAATCTATCTTCAGTAAAATAGATCTCGTTAAGGCTTTCCACCACATTCCCGTAGAGCCTTCGGATATTCCCAAGACTGCAGTTTGTACACCATTTGGGTTATTCGAATTTTTGAAGATGCCGTTCGGGCTACGGAATGCTGCGCAAACCTTTCAGAGGTTTATAGATGAGGTCACCAGAGGCTTAGACTTTGTTTATGCCTACATCGATGATTTGCTTGTGGCCAGCTCAACGGAAGAGGAACATAAGGAACATCTTTCACTCCTCTTTCAACGCTTAGAACAATACGGTGTTACTATTAATGCATCTAAGTGTGTGTTTGCACAGCCAACCTTGGAATTTCTTGGTCACACGATTTCGCAGCACGGAATTACCCCCCTTCAGGACAAGTGTGAAGTGATAAAAAATTACCCTATGCCAAGTAATCAGCGTGAGTTACGTCGGTTTCTAGGTTTGGTAAATTATTACCACAAGTTCATTAAAAACTGTGCCAGTGTTCTTGCTCCTCTACACGCTATGATCACACACAAACGCAAGGTAACGAAATTGGTATGGTGTAGCGATAGTTTACAGGCGTTCGACAATGCCAAAAATGCTATCAATAGTGCATTGTCTCTGTCATTTCCTATCAGTGATGCCCCCCTAACTCTGACGGTCGATGCATCAGATGTTGCGATCGGTGGTGTGTTGGAACAAACCATTAACGGTCAACAAGCACCCATCGCGTTTTACTCGAAAAAGCTGCAGCCAGCCCAAACGCGTTATAGTGCTTTCGGACGTGAACTTCTTGCTATTTACTTAAACGTGAAGCATTTTCAACATTTCCTTGAAGGCCGAGAGTTTTGTGTTTTTACCGACCACAAACCTTTGGTCACTGTCTTCAATAAAAACAGCTGTAACCACTCTCCCAGAGTCATCAGGCAACTCGATTATATCTCGCAATTTACCACAGATATCCGCCACATCAAAGGTGTCTTGAACACTCCAGCGGATGCACTTTCAAGAATAGAGATTACTTCTGTTACCCTCAGCTCTACACTGTGGAATGCTATTGCACAGGATCAAGATAAGGATACGGAACTACAAGACCTGCTCAGAGAAGACTCCACTCACTCACTTTCCCTCAAGAAAATGAGTATGCCAGGATTGTCTGTGCCCCTCTATTGCGACGTATCAACAGCTGCTATTCGCCCTTATGTCCCTCCATGTCACAGACAAGCAGTCTTCATGGATCTTCATAAGCCCTCCCATCCTGGTATCCGTGCTTCGCAAACACCTGGTTACCTCTCGCTTTGTTTGGCCCTCGATGCGGAAGGATGTCAAACATTGGACAAAACGTGCCTTGCCTGCCAGCGTGCCAAAGTCCAAAGGCACACCAGGTCCCCCTTTGACGCATTTCCGCCCCCATCCCAGCGATTTGAAGTAATTCATGTAGACATTGTTGGCCCTCTTCCAGTGATTCAAGGCCAACGTTATCTGCTCACCTGTCTCGACCGCTTTCCAGATGGCCTGAAGCCATCCCACTTCCTGATATCCAAGCGGAAACTGTTGCAAGAGCCTTTCTTCATGGATGGGTATCAAGATTTGGATTGCCGACAAAAGTCATCACTGACCAAGGTCGCCAATTTGAGTCTTCGCTTTGGAAGAAGTTTACCAGCTTGTTGGGTACAGTACATGCGCATACCTGTGCGTATCATCCGCAAGCTAACGGCCTCGTCGAACGCTTCCATCGCCAGCTGAAGTCATCCCTTATGTGTCACGAAGACTCCCATTGGATGGATAAGCTTCCACTCGTTTTGCTTGGTATTCGCTCTGCATTTAAGAGTGATCTGAAGACTACAGCGGCTGAACTAGTCTATGGAACAACACTGCGGCTACCAGGTGGCTACTTCACTGCAGGGGATAAGTCATGCGATCCTACGGAATTCGCTCAAACACTTTCCTCTCACATGCAGTCCCTTCAGCCTGTTCCCCCTCGATTGACTAGCCAACAGAACATCTTTATTTCCCCAGCCCTCCAGTCTTGCACCCACGTTTTCGTTCGTGTACCTCTCCCAAAACGGCCTCTCCAATGTCCATATGACGGGCCCTATGAAGTTCTCCGACGTACGCGCAAATCATTTCTCATCCAGCGCGGTTCCAAGGTCGACAAGGTTTCTATCGATCGTCTTAAGCCTGCGTTTTGGAATCAACCTTAAGTGAGGTACAAGTAGCTACCAAAAGGTTCAGCGGAAATCTGTGTCGTTCGGAACTCTTTGAACTTCCTCTCTGGTGGGGGAGTGTGTAGTGAATACTCTTATTTTAGTTTCAAGATAAATGTTAATTTTACCGTCTTGAATTTCGGAATAGTATAAATTCATTTTAAATTAGTTACCCCATTATAATTCAATTGTGAACCACATTAATACTAATTTTATGTATACTATATTATTTTATTGTATGTAAACATAATTAATTATATATCACAATTGTCAGTTAATCATTTATATTCAAATATTTATTTTAATCTAATGCCATGTCCATTTTGCAAATAAATAATAGAAAACCAAAGGTTATATTTTCCACCTTTGGTACTGTCGTAGTTTCGCCTAACGGACTCAATACGGCTAGTGAGATAATCACTGGTTGGCACTTAACTAGCGGCAGTGCTTATGGCTACATCATCCAGGTTAACCTATACCGGATAGATGCGCTACGGTCCCAAGCCGTAGCTTGCCTAGGCCAACGACGACGACGACGTAAACCAACAACATCAAACGCCTTACTCAAATCCATAAATATTGATATCATTATTTCTTTGTTCTCCTTAGCTATATTTACATTTTCCATAAGATTTAAAATAGCCATTTCCGTTGTTTTATTATTACGGAAGCCATATTGATTTGGAGATAATAAATTGTAGGATTCTAAATATCGCTGCATTCTACTTTTTACAATTTTTTCAAAAACTTTGCTGAACACAGATAATGAACACACCGGCCTGTAATTTGTTGCTAGTGTAGGATCACCCCCTTTAAAAAGGGGTGTTATACAGTCAGTTTTTAGCATTGATGGGAATATTCCTTTGGAAATACTTTGATAATTTTATCCAAAGTTACAGCTATCTTATCTTTAGCAAGTTTCAATATAGGTACAGGAATGTTATGAATGTTATTTTTTGTATTTTTTAATTTAATAATAATATTCTGGACCTCAGTAGAGGTAGCAGGAACAAAAGAAAATGAATTTATTGGGCTGGGTGACATATATTTTAGAGGTGAGTGATCATTATTTATTAATTGTGAGCGAAGCTTATCCGCTATTGAAGTAAAATGTGCATTTAAGGAGTCTGCAATAGCAGTATCATCAGTAATTTCTTTATTATCAACATTTAATTTCTCTATTGAATTTTTCTTAATTTGTTTTCCGAGAAGATTGTTTATGATTGTCCAAGTGTTTTTCATGTCTCTTTTATGTTTGGAAAATTGATTGTTATAATAGTTATATTTTGCAATTTTGATTATTTTAGTTAATTTATTTCTGTATTGAGTATATTGTATTTTAGGAATTTTGCTCTGTAATTACAATTTGAATAATTTATCTCTGTTCTTTATTGAAGTGATCATTCCTGGAGTGATCCATGGATTTGCGACACTTTTGGACGAAACTATTTTTCTCCTTAAAATTAGATTTCTTGTATTTGACTTGACAGCGTCTTAACAGTAAAATATCATCATCGAAACGTGGTCTATCTTTATTTTCAAACACTGGGTGGTAGTTGGTTGGGTGACAACTCTGCGTTCAGATGATATAGCGACCCGTGGTTTAGATTCCACGTCTTTGGGTGGCAAAGTCACACATTTAACTAACTCCTTTATTCATGAATACATCCTACCTTAATCCTAAGACTGATTGGATCATCGTAAGCAATCCAGGTTTCATTGAGATACGCGTAACTTCCAGTCAAATCTTCATCTCTCTCTATCGTCCAGTTTCCGGTATCGAGGAAGGAACACACCTATCAAAATAACGCAGTAACCTTATCAGTATTATAAAGTATCAGTATTCACCCAATTCTTAATATTATTAATCAAACATCCAAATATGAAAAATGTGTTTTTGTTACGAAACTGCTAAAGAACGTCAGAAAAATCGAATCGAAAGTTCATAATTTGTATTATTTCTTTCATATTATAATCCTTTAACGGTTTCAATTAATACTTATTTAGAGAAATCTTTATATATATATATAGATATATATATATAAATCCTTCTTGAAATTGACGTCATGAAATTTCTTTCATGATTTATTTCGTTATTATTTTCGTACGTATTCTTATACTTTAAAGTTATACTGCGCAATTTCGTTGTCATCTAAATTTTCGTTAGTTGACCCTAAAATTATATGAAAAGATATTTTCTTTTTTAGGAATTGAGTTTAGCTTGGTGCGTGTTCAACAGTCTGGGCTGTACATTTTTATTTTTCACCATTTTCATATCTTAGCGAATAAATGCTAACGGATATATATAATATATATATAATAATATATATATATATATATATATATATCTGTTATTAAACTACCTTCCGTACCTCTTTGTAGGATATCCAGGACGGTGGACCTTCTGCTGGAGATCTAGGTAAGTTCTTATGAGCTTCTGTTAAGGTAAAGACTCCTGCCATAGTTGGAACCCCCAAAATGAGCCGGTCCAAGGGCACCCCCATACTGACGACTAAGTCGAGAAGAGAATCCTGCGTTGGAAGAATGACACTCAATTTAGAGTGAATTTTGTATGCTATATTTTAAGATATAAGAACAAAGTCTCCAAAGGTGTATATATATATATATATATATATATATATATGATGAATAAAACCACGAAGGAAAGGAAACACAGAATGGTGCTCAAGCGCTTTCGTCTAATGACATCCTCAGGAACACTGGAGAGCTTAAAGTGAAACTGACGTAATTACGAAATGACTACTTTTTTCAGGAGAAGCCAAAACAGGGTTTTTCAATGTACACGTATTTATTAATGTAATTCATGACAAAAATTACATCTGATAAGAAATCTGTTGAAGGTAATGATGTTTGCAAATACAGATTCCCGCAAAATCCTCCAAAATCTGAAAATCCAATTTTTCTTTGTTGTCACGCCAGTTTCACACTAAGCCATCGATATATATATATATATATATATATATATATATATATATCGATGGCTTAGTGTGAAACTGGCGTGACAACAAAGAAAAATTGGATTTTCAGATATACTGTATATATATATATATATATATATATATATATATATATGATGAATAAAACCACGAAGGAAAGGAAACACAAAATGGTGCTCAAGCGCTTTCGTCTAATGACATCCTCAGGATGTCATTAGATTCCTTCGTGGTTTTATTCATCATAAATATTTTTCACGTGTTACTTTCGTGAAATAATTTTCATATATATATATATATATATATTACTCTCGCAAACTTCACGAAGAGAAACTTTGAACGTAAAAACAGGCGATAAAATCTTTAAAATAAATTAGTTTCTTTAAGAAAACAAGTAATGGTTTTTCTTCTGCAATACAAACGTTAAAGAGGACGTACCGCATTGTGGATGTCGGACACTCCCATGAGGCGGGAATGGTGGTATGTCACGGTCTCATTGGCTTTTGAATCCAAAACGGATGAAGTCAAATTGTCAGAAGGGATGCTGAACATGTCGACAACCCTGCAAGATACAAAGGTAACTAGCAGGAAACATCCTTAACCCCCGCTTTTCCCACGCAGGAGGGCTCTCTCTCTCTCTCTCTCTCACACACACACACACACACACACACACACACATATATATATATATATATAACCTTTGGTAAGCTTCCACCCGAATTATTCATTCTGACGAAGTCAAGCTTTTCACTCCACCTTAGACCTACAGTTTAACGTAGAATCCGAACCACGCCCCACCAGCAGCCCATCATCTTAACCACTAGGCCACCTAGGGTACCCATTTATCTACCAACCACTTTCTTTATTGAGTGGAAGGATGAACAGCTGGGTTTTGCTGCGCACCGGCTGCCGTCACTGGGTCTCGATCCCGGGGCAGATGGATTCGTAGTTAGCGACGCTAATCACTACACCACCGAGATATATTAAATCGTCATTTAAATTTTACTTTTGTTTTTAAGAATTGACTTCAGGCGTTGCTTCTTCCGCACATCAAGGAGCAAAACTAAACAAACAAACAAAAATCATTTGGTCTTCTTCATTGAGAAGGTACTACAACAAGGCATCATCACTGGCGTGGGACTTCCACACACCTAACACGCAGACCCATCGTCGCTTTTCTCTGTACTAAGGTCTTAGAATGAATACATTACCTGCGTTTTTATCCGAAAGTGATCGAGTTCGGTCGCTTATATATATATATACTTTAGGTGAATTTGAACGACGGTTCAGGATCCCGTCTCCTTTGCGGGATTTGGTGAAGGAGGGAATTGCTGTCTGATCTCCTCCTGCCCTCGTAGCCAGCCACGCATGGCTGGTCAGGGACTTTGCACAGAAATCTGTCCAGCTGGTTCTTAAATTTATTCAGGTTGGTGTGCTGGAGATTCCTCACTTCTTTTGGTAGGACATTGAAAAGCTTTGGACCTCTTATTCTGAGGGTATTTTCCATCCTCGTTTTCTTGGCCCCTTGTCCCACCGCAGCTGGGACCGTACAAAATCTGTCTCTTCTCTCATTCCAGTTTGTTTCTATTTCATTTCTAAGGTTAGGGACAGAGCCCTCAAGTATTTCCATATACAGTATAATCTTTGGTTAACCTTTGGTTAGCGTCCGCCCGAATTGTTCATTCTGACGAAGGTCAAGCTTTTCACTCCACCTTAGACCTAAAGTTTAACGTAGAATCCGAGCCACGCCCCATCAGCAGCCCAGTGTCTTAACCACTAGGCCACCTAGGGTACCCATTTATCTACCAACCACTTTCTTTATTGTGTGGAAGGATGAACAGCTGGGTTTTGCTGCGCGCCGGCTGCCGTCGGTTCTCGAACCTGGGGCCGATGGATTCGTAGTCAGCGACGCTAACCACTACACCACCGAGGCGCTATATATATATATATATATATATATATATATATATATATATATATATATATCCTGTAAGTTAAAAAAGTTCGTTCGTTAACCGTTCGTTACCTGGTCAGAGCTTTAAGGTCGTATGCTTTGACGATGTATTCGGGTCGCATAGATACACTCAGGATCAGGATTTTGCCATCCCCGATCCTCTTCTCCAGAGGTCTGATAACCCTTTCAGTGGGTCCGATGAGCCTCTTCTTAGCGACTCTCCAGCCCCCACCTTGTAACCCCATTGCACTTTGCTGGTAGGCTTCTCTCCTGAGAACGTCCAAGTCATCCGTTTGGAAGTGATCCTGAAACAAACGAAAGTTAATATCGAAGTTTAGATAAATGGATAATGGAGCGGAAAAATGCCAAAATGCAAATGAAAATAAAGAATACTAAAACTTATGCCATGCTTACACTTAAAGGTTAAAGACACTTAAAGACACGTAAAGGTTTCACACAGAAATAATAGTAATAGTAAACTACATAACAGACAAGGCTCTCTCCATTCTCCTCCATCCATTTATAAGAAAGTAGGAAAAGTATAATAAAAAAATTCATTCAGGGTTCATTCAATGATTCACACCGTGCGTACAATTGCGTACAATTATCTCGTGTACCCATTAGAGGACAGTAAAAAATATAGGGTAGCATGGAACACTAAACTACTTAATCTAATCCACACCATTCCGTTTGATTGAGGATTTTTATTTATTGTATACGAGAAGTCATCATCTCATCGTTGCATCATTTTCCCAATGAATGTCAAGGCCATCGTGCTCAGAGAGTTACTTTTACAAATTAATTAATTATATTGCAATCTTTTGCGTTGAAATTACTTAGATAAGGGAGTACTGATCCAGAGACAACCCTTCAGCCGGTCAGCACACCCCAATTTAAGAATTCCCACGAAAGGGTACATCAAGTACATGATTTCTCCCCTTTTTAAGAAGCTTTATCATATCGTAATTATTGGGTCCTTCGCGTAAGAATTACTTAACTAAGGAAGCACTGATCCAGAGGCACCTCCAGCTGGCCAGCACCCCTCATTTTAACGATTTCTTTTTTTATGCAGTTCTGATACACACCACTTAAAATTAAAATTATGCTCAAGCTGATACAAGCTACATTGAAGACAAATATATCTATTTGGAGGTTTTGACTCCCGAGAGTTCTCATCAAGCTTCTTAGCATCATAGAACACCCAGTGCTCTGAAACCAAACTCGACCAGCCCCTCCTAACATATTTACATTTTTATTGCAAAAGGGGACATCACTACTTCTATATAAAAATATGAAATTTTCTCAAGCTAGCTAAGTTAAATATAGTGCGATTTACCTTAAAAGTACTAACAATCCCACTATATTCAAGTAGCATCCCTGGAATTAAAAACATCCATTCGAAGGGTTTGACTCCCGAGAAATCCCATCAAGCTTCCCTTCTCTACCAATTGGGTATCATCTGAGAACTCGCAGTGCTCTAAAACTAGACCCGACCAACTCCTCCTACTACATTTACGATCAATAGGGCACATCACCATCCCCATTTCCACCCCAACCAGCTCCCCCTATGACGTTCCTTTGTAGGCTTATTCGGAGATTTTGACTCCCGAGAATTCCCATCACCAATCAATAGGATATCATCCGAAAACTCCCAGCGCTCGGGAACCAGATTCGATCAGCACCTCCTACTACATTTACTACAAAAAGAAAAGTGGGCTACTCCCTGTACTAACTGACTAAAGGCACATCCCTAATTTACCCACCCTTTAATGCAAATTTATGCTATTAAAATACCAATCCAACCCTATTCTTAAACATATTTACCAAAGTGCTCGACACGACTCTCACGAGAAGCCTATTCCATCTCTCGACTATCTCATAGGAGGAAAAACCCTCGCAACGTTTGTCTCAAATGTTTTGCCCCTTATTTTAAAACAGTTGTTTCTCGTAATATTTCTATCGTCTACGTCAAATAAATTCCCATAATTTACGTCGTCAATCGGTTTAAAATTTTGAATACCATAATTAATTCTTCTCTCAAATGTCGAGTTTCAAGCGCATACAAATTCAGGTCTTTCAATCTGTCTTCGTTTGCTTTACCACGTAGTGTTGAAATAAGCTCTGCTGCGCAGCGCTGTACTTTTTCTGCCATTTCTATATTCTTACTCATATAGGGCGACAAAACTGTACAGCATATTCTCAATGAGAGAGAGAGAGAGAGAGAGAGAGAGAGAGAGAGAGAGAGAGAGAGTTATTCTCTGAATAGACGTTTGAACTCTTTAAGGTTGCTAATCGAACGCACTTTGGCACTCTTTAAGAATACCAATTGTAACTTCTGTTAGCCTTTCACCATTCAGGTACTTAATTAACCCAGCAAACAAAGTTACACTTACAAAGCTTACAAAACGTTCATAAACATTTATAATATATTTGTATAAATATTCTAAAACGTTTGGAAGGTCCCCTCGAGTGAGTTGAACTGGGGGGGGGGGGGATTTCTGTATATTTTTTTGCCATTGTTTCCCCCCGAAGAAAAATGTTTATTGGAAATTAGAAATTTAATCAATTTCTTCAAAGGACGAACAAAAATATCTTTCGTAACAGAAAGTGTCGTTCGTGTAAAGTGAACCTTTACCTTGAATTTAATCTTTCCTCGATCTACTTTCGTAACGCTTTTAGTCTCCCATTTCGTGCTCGTGATTGCTCTATGGTCCCCCTGGGAGGTTGTTCCTCGTCCCTGTAGAGCGATTTCTTCTTCTTTTCCTCCTCCTCCTCCTCCTCCTTCTCCTCCTTCTGCTTCTCCTTCTTCAGGTGTGGAGGTTAATAAATAATCGTCCAGAAGGAGATAATCAGATCCGCGACTGTAAAACGAAAAGACTGACGTTAGATTACAGCTGAAGTGATTCCCATTTTAATTGCAGATGAGAACACGTGAATAGTTTTCGAATTTCCACGAACCGAAGAGAGACGAAATAAATGAAAATTTGAGGGCATTTGAAATATTCTACGGGGATAAATATTTCACTTGGAAGACAGGATCCCTGAAATCCTCACACACACACACACACACACATATATATATATGTGTGTGTGTGTGTGTATGGGTGTTAAGATTAAAAGTTATGATGCTGCTATCGTAGGTCTTGTAATTTGTAATTAACGAATATTGTTGAATAATTAGTAACAAGTGATATATTTTTCATTTAATATTTGCCACCAGAGGGAAGATTTAAAAATAAATTTCCTTGCAGTCAATCATAATTACAGGGATAACATTTGTACTGAATATTTGAAGATAAGATACACCACACACACACACACACACACACGCACACACACACAGAAGCGAGGAAATGATAAGGAATTAAATTTTATCATGCTCAAAGTTTGTTTGCTCCCTAAGGACATTTTAATTAGGTTTAAAGAATATCCAAAGAGAAGCAAAGTTATGAAAGTTCTAAAGCTTATTTACATATACTCGTGCATATATTCATAAACTTATGAAAATCTTTAAAGTATTAAAAGATGAAAAAGTTAAAATGGAGAGAAGAATTCCGTTATTTTGAACGTCTTTACTTTTGTTAACATTTTGAAAACTTTCTTTTAGTTAAGGAAATTATTGCTCGTATTAAGAAATAATTGCTTTTAGTTACTTACTAAGTTTAGTTCATTCGGAGCCTAAAAGGCATACATACACGTTCATAAATACATACACTTATACATGCGTTATAATCAACCCATTTCCCGCTCTTTTTGTATGGGGTGGACGCGATGCTCGTGCTCCAGATCAGAACACGATGAATCCATTTACGAACGAGCTACGAACGTTACATACAACTTAAAAATGAATGTCCGTACCCTCTGCCGGGTTGTATTCCTCGTAGTCGTAAAACTCGTCTGGAAAAACAGGGTCGACGGATTGTTCTGTCAAAGGTGTTTCCGTCACTTGGTCGAGAATGGCTCGTATCGTTGACGCGTCGATTCCGACTCCTGTTTCGTTGCCGGAGTTCGTTGCATTGCTTAAAAGGTCGGAAAGGACAGACGAAACGCTATGTTCGGAATCGTCCTCAACGGATCTACGAGACATGTTTTGTACTTGTTGATCTAAGCCCAGTCGCAAAACCTGAGAATTAATTAAAAAATAATTTTCAACGATGATAATAATAATAATAACTGAATCGTGTTTGGGATTGTTTAAGCGGGGACCTATATAGTTTTTCTATATAGGTCTAACCATTACACCACCAAAGAAGAACAAGAGATACACCTTAATCGCTAAAATCTGAAATCCGAGTCGAGCTCGAGCCCACGATCTTCAGATTAACAGCCAGGCGATCTACCACTACAGGTTACTGGGGTGAGTTTGTTGAACGATACATCTATGCACGAATCCGAACTCGTCTCTCAAATAATTATCGTCGTACTAAATTGAAACATTTAAATGAGACGCCTAAAATACACTCTCGAAGGAGTCGTGAAACTTACTTTCATTAAAGTGGTCAAATCGTCTTTGTTCTTCACGCCTCGAGGGGCTCCAGGCCACCTCCAATCAATTTCAACGCCGTCGAGACTATTCTCAAAGACGAAATTCGTTATACCTTCAGTGAAGTTCGTTAACGCTTCGACGGACGAAACGACAGTGACAAACATTTCAGGTTTAACGAAACGTCCTCCGACCGACACAATTATTTTCAGGTTGGGGTTCTTCTCTTTCAGTCCATTGATCTCAGTGAAGTCTGTTGACGAAGAAACAGTTCAGTAACCGTACTAAATCATGCACTTACACCTCTTTCGTTTAAGAATTATAAACTGCTGCGGAAAGGATAGGA
>JAJOZX010009065.1:55000-107500 GCA_023014485.1 Bathynomus jamesi
TAAGTAATTAGCTTACTACCTGACAATATTTAATGTATTTATATAGCGTTGTAGTGTATTTATGTAGCGTATATAGCTGTGATAGGCATGATCTTCCAGCCCTGAAACCATGTTGATTTGGGTTGTATAAGTTCTTTTCTTGTAGGTAGTAGGTGCTAATATATGTATAGACTTTGTCAATTTTAACTGCAAATCATTAATTAGAGGAAATTTTCATTCAGAGACCATAATTCAATGTTTAAAATTTCTACATTACGAACGGTTGTCATGCACGGTTGCGGTTCAGTAAGGTAAAGATTTATGCGTGTGTGAAATTTTGTGTGAAAGTGTGTGTGAAATTGTGTGAAACTGTATGTGAAACTAGTCACTAGTATAATAATAATAATAATATAATAATAATAATAATAATAATAATAATAATATTAAAGCAATATAACATAATATGTTGCACATTATATATTATTCAATATATATATAATATATATATATATATATATATATATATATATATATATATATGTAACGTATCCTTTGGTAAACTGGTAGTATGTTTTATCTGAAATATTTTATATTGTTGAATATAACGATTAAAACATTAACTAAAACCGTTAACTTCAAATTATATGAATTTAAGTATGAAACAAATTTATAAAATGTTAATATAAGACTATCAACCCGTCCGTTAAAATTTCGTTTAACGGGCATAATAGTCGGAGCATGACCAACTTGGTATAATCTCTGAAGTCAGAGCCATTCGCAAACCGCTTATTGAAAAGATTCCGTCTTCAGATAAGAGTTTTATCTGCCCTGTAGTGACTCAGTCAAACCTGGTCTTTCAAATGTCTCTCTCTCTTCAGTTTCAAGGTTTTCTATAGTGTATATATATATATATATATATATATATATATATAATGCGCATTCGCATTGAAAAATGGACACCGATTCCAAGGCCTTTCCTGTATTCGACAAAACACCTCGTCAGGGAATGAAGGGAAAAGGCAAAAAGCAAAGAATATATATATATAATATATATATATATATATATATATTATATATTATATATATATATATATATATATATAGCGAAAACAAAATAGTTAGGAGGGATTAGAGAAAAATTAACAAGTACTTATTAAAGGAAAAAAATATTTTAACAAGATATAATCCATTTTATACGTTCCTAAACTGTTGAACTTTTATTGAAATTATTTATAAAGTATATGAATGCACATTTCAGAAGGTTCCTTTCAATTATGTCTTTATTCGTAACAAGAATTTTAGAACTTTCCCAATTAATACTATGATTATATCTGTACATACGGTTACAAATAATGCATTAGAATTATTTGCCATCTCGCACGCATATTTATGCTTTTTTTCTCTAGCGTTCGAAGTTTTCCCAGTTTGACCTACATAAACTGAGTCACATTGTTTATATCCAATTAAGTAGATACAGCCAGCTGCATTATCTGGGCTGTTCTTTATTAGGCAGGATTTAACAGTATTTTTATACTTAAAGACTACGTTAATTGCCATCATTTTAAGTGAGGTCGGAAGTTGTTTATAATTTACATGGTAAGGGAAGCTAAGGATATTTTTATGATCAAATTCCATTTTTTTATGATACTTTTTCTTTAACTTTCCTCAAACAATTTTGCAGAAATGGAATAGGAGAACATAGTTGAATACCGGTGTTCATAATATTGCGTAACTCTGAATCTAAAAATTCAGGACTAACAACTCTTGATACTTTAAGAAACATAGATAAACTTTAAGATTTTATCGAGGGGTGATGGTCAGTCAGGACTTGGAATCGTTTTTCAATTTACCTTGTGGATATGCATCATTTATTTATTTCATTGTTTAATTGTGAAATTCATCCCATATATATATATATATATATATATATATATATATATATATATATATATATATATTGATAGATAGATAGATAAATAAATAGTTAGATATCAATTAAAACCCGTGAAGCTTTTCAAAGGGAACTTCCTTCTTCGGGCCGTCTGACCGAAGAAGGAAGTTCCTTTATTGTGTATTTTAATTATATAAATAGATATACAGATAGATAGATGAATAGCAGATAACGGTGAAGTATAAGTTCTGAGTTTTGTCAAGCCAAAACAGTTCATAATATACTGTTTACCAATGAATTTAATTCTATCAAAGGTTATGTTTATAACAAGATCCGAAACTCCGCCCACTTTTGCGTTAACTTTTTTAACTCTGCTATCTAGTGTTTGGAAAAACTAAATTATCCGCAATAAGAACTTCATCAAATTAAATTATATATATATATATATATATATATCTGAAACGGGTGTGCCATAAAAAAAGGGTACATTTTAAAAAGGCTATAAAATGAACATTTGTCATTTAATTTTAATAAAACTTCTACACAATAAAACATAAGTATTTAGTTATATGCAAACAAGTTTTCAGAAAAAAAAATATCAAATAATTCAAATTCTATCAACATTTAACGAAAGAGTATGATTTTTCTACTTAACATGCAAAAATTATTGAACCTTTTTAATTTTTATAAAAGTAATTTTTAACGTAGAATTTACCTGAAATTATTAAAAAAAATTGTTCGAAATGCTTTCCTTCCATTTCAATAACTTTTTTTATTCTTAGCCGGAACATGAGAGAACTTAGCAGAGCGAGTCTACAGGACTAGGATAAAAAAAGATGTCGCTCATTTACGCGAGATCATCATTCAAAAATGGGAAGAACTTCCACAGGAACGAGTAAATCGAGCCATAGATGAATTCCGGCCAAGAATAAAAAAAGTTATTGAAATGGAAGGAAAGCATTTCGAACAATTTTTTTAATAATTTCAGGTAAATTTTACGTTAAAAATTATTTTCATAAAAAAAAAAAATATTAAAAAGGTTTAATAATTTTTGCATGTTAAGTAGAAAAATCATACTCTTTCGTTAAATGTTGATAGAATTTGAATTATTTGATATTTTAGTCTGAAAACTTGCTTACATATAGATAAATACATATGTTTTATTGTGTAGAAGTTTTATTAAAATTAAATGACAAATGTTGATTTTATAGCCTTTTTAAAATGTACCCCTTTTTTTATGGCACACCCGTTTTATATATATATATATATATATATATATATATACAGGGTGGGTAAAAAAAGAGACCCCTTAGAGGTAAACTGTCATATTAAAAAAGTAATGGGACTAGAGCTACCAAACTTCATAGATGCTTACCTTAGCATGTTGTTCGTCTTAATTGAGAAGTTGCTCGATGTGTCCTCCTTCCTGCTCAACGCAGGCCTCCAAACATGGACGCCACTGATCAATACACCTGTTTACATATGGTTGAGACACCTTCTCCCAACCGAGCAGAATTCTTTCACGTAGTTCATCTATGTCTCTTATAGTGGTACCAGGGATGTAAACTTTGGACTTCAGGGCTTCCCAAACACCATAATCTAGTGGTGAAAGAGAGGGGCTACTAGCCGGCCACATATTGGGTTCGATAAAATCCGATATTTCGTTCTCAAGGAACGTGACAGTTTGGCGTGCTCTGTAAGCAGGGGCTCCACTTTGTTGGAAAGTATATCTTTCACCACTAATTCGTCGAATATCAGTTAGATAGAGTGAAACATACACTTTCCACAAGATGAGCCCCTGCTCTCAGAGCACTAAATTATGGTGTTTGGGAAGCCCTGAAGTCCAAAATTTACATCCCTGCTACCAATATAAGAGACATAGATGAACTACGCGAAAGAATTCTGCTCGGTTGGGAGAAGGTGTCTCAACCATATGTAAACAGGTGTATTGATCAGTGGCGTCCATGTTTGGAGGCCTGCGTTGAGCAGGAAAGGGGACGCATCGAGCAACTTCTCAATTAAGACGAACAACATGCTAAGGTAAGCATCTATGAAGTTTGATAGCTCTGGTCCCCTTACTTTTTTTAATATGACAGTTTATCTCTAAGGGGTCACTTTTTTTTAACCACCCTGTATATATATATATATATATATATATATATATATATATATTGTATAGTTTAATATACAATGAATCGAATCAGTTAATAAATTAGACATGTAGGCTCGCATATTTTGGAAGATAAATGTAATAATATTCAGTTTTTGCTATTAAGCTCATAAATTATGCAAGTCTGTCCTTATGTAAAGCTTAGTTCTCACTCCATACGCCTGGTGGCGAGTATCTATCATATTCATGTGGCCGGATGACGCGCTAAATAATTAAAAAATTAAAAGCTAGTCTTGTAGCCTGTTATTTACTTATAATCTGTGGTTATACTATCGATCAGTTTTCTAAGTATTTAGATCAAAGTTTTTATTTAGCTAAATATTCAACTTTGATATGGTAATCGGCAAAAAGTAATGAAGAAAATATAGCATTAGGGGCATAGCATAAGTTTATTTAGTATCATGCAAGAAAAATGTTTAGTTTTCATTGATTAATTCTAACAAAACTGATAAGATTAAATTTATTCTCTCAATGAACATTCGTGTAGTTACTCATTTTAAACACAAACTCATTTCCATTTCAGACTTCATCCTTTGAATAAGAAATATGAAAATGTAAATTTGTATGAGAATAGGTATGGACCTTCAATTATGGCACAACTCTTTCTATACCTTCTCCGAATCTAATATTCCCACCTCGAGTATTCCCAACAACAGACCGTGAATAGGAATGGAAATAACGCAAATTGGAAAGTAATTCCCACTCTCTATATGAAAAATATTTATATGCTTAAATATATAAAACGTTTACGGCAAGGCCTAATCAAAACAAGTAAGGTGATAGCTAATTGTTCATCAAAATTCCATTTGCCTTTTAAAATCTAATCGTTTCCTTAATAAAGTCGTTGGAAACTTAATTTTCGATTGAAAGGAGTCTCGTCTCCTCCTAAAGGGTTTTCGTCCTTATTTCATTAATGTTCGTTAAAGGCAATGAAGGAAAATTTTTGTATGGATTTTGTCTTCGGTGGAAAAATCGGCTTTCGATAATTTTAACGTGACATTTTTTTCTCCCGTGGATAGGCTACAAGATTCATCAGAGTGAAACTCTATATAATAGCAATAATAGCAATAATAATAATAATAATAATAATAATATGTTATAATGTTTTATTATAGAAATTATAAAAAGTTAACCGTTTTTTAGGGGAATCTAAAATAAAACAAAAAAATTAATGCGATAATTTCAATTAGATATTAAACGAGTCTTTTAATTTTAAATTTTAATTTTAATTAACTGTGTGTTTAATTATTGAAAGCGCTTAATGAATTTCTATTCTGAGCAACTGATTTCAACTGCTGTTCTAAAAGGTTCAAATTTGGGTTCTACATGAAATCACTTTAGTTTTTTAACTTTAGTATTGAAATATTTTGATAGTTTTTTTAACTTTTGCACCTTAATTATAATTTTTATAACTGATTACGCAACTAATTACTGAATTAAATTCAATTAAATTGTTAATAAAACTAATTTTGTATGAGTTAATTCTCTTAATTGCCCGTTAACGCATCAAAGGACTGCGTCATGAGTGCGTCAAGCCAGTCTGAGAAATGGGATTGGGTGTGCAGTGACGAGTCTGTTGCGCATACGTGTTTGGCTCTACCCAGTTCTCCTTTTAAAGGGGATATATTTTTCCAGGTTAGTATTGTGGATGAAGAACTTTAAATAAATCAATCAATCAACGAACCAGCTATTAGATCATTGTTCACTTTGTGTGTGTGTGTGTCTGTGTCTGTGTGTGTGTGTGTGAAACTAGCTTCGAATTAATTTTCATTTCATGAGCGCCATATTCCTGCACTAAATATAAAACCATTTATTTCAGTTTTACCTGTTTTGTTATGTATCATTACTTCATTTTAATAATTATAGAAAATATTCACAAATAATGATATTAATATTACAAGAGCAATGTAACGCAATATGTTGCACATATACGTATATAATGTAATATTATGCATATATATATATATATATATATATATATATATATATAACGTAAGAACGACGCTTGTATAGAAGAACATTCCGCGCAAGATGAGGAGGGAGAACGAACAAATGAAAAAATGCGTATGTAGGAGAATTACGACTTCTGATCGAGTGAGGCCCATGGTGTAGTGTTATCATATCTGACCGGCAATCGGAAGATCCCGGGTTCGATTCCCGGGTGGTTACCTCATTTTTTCATTTGTTCGTTCTCCCTCCTCATCTTGCGCGGGATGTTCTTCTATACAAGCGTCGTTCTTTACGTTAATTATACTGTGTGTTGTTTGCAGTTGAAATATATATATATATATATATATATATATAATTAATTTAAATATTTTAATATGTTTAAATGTTGTGAGAAATTGTTTTGGAATTTTAATTTATATTATCGACTGTCAATATAATAATTGAATATCGCCAATTTACTATTCAAATTTTCTCGTAATTAAGAAATTCCCACATTATAATTCATGCAGTGAAGTGTAAATTATGTTATGATAATTGCCACAATCTTTATCATCGGCCGAAAGAAAATTATATGCTCTTCTGTTTAGTTAAAATCAATAACCAAAGTTAGCATCTCCAAATAAATAAATAAATAAATAAATAACAATATATATATATATATATATGTGTGTGTGTGTGTGTGTGTGTGTGTGTGTGTGTGTGTGTGTGTGCCTTCTGCCCAGTGTGACTGTAACACGTGCTTCGATCAAAGTCCAAATAAAAGTGGTATTATTGTGAAAATCTCGCAGTTAATATATTTTAAGCAGTGCAAGTATCTGAGTGAATATACAGGGTGTCCCGTAAGTCTGGACCCATAGGGAAAAATAATAAAATTACAAAATAGTCCAAAAATTTATTTATAATATATTTTTTATTATTTTTATTATTATTTTATTTTTTTATTATGATCTTACTCCACTGGAGTTTATTTGTGGGGCCACTTGAAAGCCAAAGTGTACGAGGTCAAACTTCAGAACATTTTCCACCTTAAAGCACGCATTGTGGAGGCGTGTCAAGAAATTTCTGCGACTGTGATTCAGAAAGTGCTGTCGCAGTGGAGATTGCGTCTTCAACTATGTGTGCGACACAACGGCGGACACTTTGAACAGATTATGTAATAAATTTTTGGACTATTTTGTAATTTTATTATTTTTCCCTATGGGTCCAGACTTACGGGACACCCTGTAGAATAGAATGCACACAGTAATATTTCTTTTTGAGTGGTGAAATTACGGCGTATGTCATTAAAAAAAATAAGACAAATCGAATTAATCTTTAGAACGTTTTCGAGTGTTTCATTGAAGGAAATTAGCCGCCCATTTGTAGGTTGAAACAATTACTTCTGCCATCCCCCATTTATCCCACGCGGCCACACTCCCGGATACCAGCCAGTGAGAATATACAATGCGCCACATCCCCCATTTCCCGGAGTAACGAAGAAAATTTTCTTTCATTCAGTTTGAGTTAAAATCCCTTCACCCTCACGTTATCCTTTTGAGTGAGAATTCGCTCACCAATTTTTACGTTCTATGAGTAACGCGGAAATGGCTAATAAATTCCTACATCGCTGCAATTTCTGCAACAATGGAACGGATGATTCTAAGGTGATTATATGTGATTTCTACCAATTCCTTTTCGATTTCAACTGCCTGAATAGAAAGACGAAGATATCTCTCTCATAACAAGTACCAAACAACTGAATGGAGTGAATTGCTTTTGCGAAAGACTGAAATAAACTCATTTACGATTTATAAATCAGAAAGAGCCTATGAAGAAAAACCCAAAGAGGAAACTGTGAATGACGAGCAAAGAAAGTAAGAACAAGAGACAATGAAAAATGAAGCAGAAGTAAAAAGAATACCGACAAAGAAGACGAGAATATGAATGTAACTGAGGAAGAAATATTATCACAAGAAATTCAAACGGAAGACATTAGCGTAAATAGCTAAAAACAAGAAGGCGACCATGAAAATAGACTGAAATTATCTCCAATAAAGAGTTGAAACTACCATAAAAACAAAGGCCTTGAGTAAAAATGGGAAAGGAACTGTATGCGGATACTATGTAAAAGGCAATTGCAGATATAAGAGAGGACAGTGCATATATGAGCACCCTATTGTGTGCAAATTCTACTCTAATAATGGCTACTGTAAATTCGGTGACAGCTGTAAATTTTAGCGGCCCCGCTATTTGCAAGAATTACGCAAGACATGGGACCCGCAAATACAGAAAAAGATGCTACTACCATCACCTCCCAGCAGACTCAAAGGACAATAGGAAAGAAGAAAAGAAACCTATGTACGCAAATCGCGAATCAAATTGTTCAAAATCGCAGACACAGTGCTGCGGCTAAGCTTCATACAGCACATGTAGTCGACACAGTTCAGAACCCCGAGCCGAACCGTTTCCTGTTAAGAAGCTACCAGAACAGATAAATGGAAAAGGATCTTTCTCGGAGGACCAGGGGGCTATAAAACACGCGACACTGAAGGATAATGAATTTGGGATGCACAAGGGTCACGCAAAACTAAGAACATAAATATTGTCCTGGTTAATATTGAAGGGCTAAAACCAAGCCGCTCGCTAAACAAGGTTTCATACTTGAAAGGATTTATGGATAAAACAAAGGGCTGACATCGCATGCCACACAGAAACACATCTTAAAGATTGCCAAGGAGACTGTGAAAACTGTGAATATTGCATAGATAAAAAACAAATACATAGCGATGATTACAACATACTACTGGCTGATACAACAGCAAGACGTAAAGGTGGCTGTGCCATATACGTACATGAGAGTCATATTGATAGAGAAGATAATAAGCAAATCAAACAGCTTCATGGAATGGAACTTTTAGCAGTAAATATAGAAAAACTAAACGTGATACTTTTATAGTCATCTACAGACCTCCGAACACAACAACTGAAAAATTCTCGGATGCCATTACTGATATGAGAAACCTGATAAAGTCCTTAAACTCTCTATCACCCAGTGTAATACTTTATGAAGATTTTAATTTCCCATTTATAAAATATCATACAAAAAGGTGGGAAGAAATACACACACACACACACCACACAATATATATATATATATATATTATATATATATATATATATATATATATATATATATATACCAGGACAAGAGAAGACCATGAACAAGCAAAAATGTTGATGGCTCTAACAAGCAAATTTATGTTAACGCAAACACCAGAAAAAAAATAACTGCCTGAATTTGGTATTCATGAACAACACTAACTTGATTGATGATAAAAAATAATCTCAACTATTATCTCAGACCACAACATAATCGAGATATCAACTGATATGGTGACATCCTCAAAAGAAAATACTCATACTGAAGAAAGAAACAAATTTGAGATTTTTAACTTAAACTCCAAGACTATAAATTGGGAAGAAATCAAATCCCACATAGCCAAAATAGAGTGAAAAACAGTTTTAGAGGATAAAACAACCGAAGAAATGTTAACAACCTTGAAAGAATAGACGTTGGAAATTTTAGAAAAATATGTTCTGAAAGCACATCCAAAAGGAAAGAGGAAGTTTAACGAGAGGCAAAAAGCGAACAACTTTCCGCAAAAGAAAGAGAGTAGGTGCGAAGTTAATTAATCGTACAGACAACAATACCAGGAAAGTAATACAATAAAAATTGGAGAGTATCGATAGGGAAATCCAAATCCAAATTAATGGTCATACAGAGAAGGAAGAGGAAAAATGTGATAGAAGTAATAAAGGAAAACCCAAAATACTTCTATAGCTATGCGAAAGGAAAACAAGAACGCACGCTACTATCGGGCCTTAAGGAAAGCAAATAATGAACTAACCGACGATTTAAAAGAAATATCTGAAACACTGAGAGCCAGTACGAATCAGTTTTTACTACCCCAAAAAATGACAAAGTGGCACCTGACAGAGATGCATTCTTTAAAGAGAAATTACAAGGAGAGTGTATAACAGATTTTGATTTAACCCAGAAAATATAGCGCGAGCTACAGGACAAATGAAATCGCATTCAGCCGTAGCTCCGGACAAATGAAACGCTTATTGATTAAAAACTGTAAAAATGAAATGCCTACACCCTATACTGGATACGGAGAAGATCCCGAGACACAGGGAAAATATCGAACATCCTGAAAAGAGAGCGAACATTGTTCCTATATATAATGGAGGAGAGAGACCTCAAGCAAAGAATTATAAACCAGTGCCACTGACGTCCCATCTCACCAAAATATTTGAAAGAATAGTTAGCAAGAAAATCTATGACTTCTTGGAGACACCAAAAAGAGTCAATGAGAACCAACATGGATTCCGATCAGGAAGATCATGCCTATCACAACTAATAGAACATTATAAAAATATCATAGACACACTTGAAAGCAATGAAAACTTCGATGTCATATACACGGATTTTGCTAAAGTGTTCGACAAATGTGATCATAGTATAATAGCACATAAAATGAAACATTTGGTAATATCAGGCAAAGAGGGAAAATGGATCTACAATTTCCTCAGAGAACGTCTACAGGTCGTAAAAATCATACCAAAACTTGAATACTGCTCAGTCCTGAAGTCCCCATATAAAAAGGGAGAAATTAATAAACTAGAAGCAATTCAAAGAAATTTCACAGCCAAGAGTGATGGCTGCAAAGAACGCAACTACTGGGAAAAACTTTGTAAATTAAATCTATATTCACTGGAAACCGTGGTAAAGAAGAGAGAGAGATACACCATAAATTACACGTGGAAAATAATGGAAAAACTGGTACTAACTTGAAGCTGGACCCAGTAATCACTCAGACAACACTGGAAACTCGGAAAGGTAGAATGTGTAGTGTTCCCAAACTAAAGGCTAGACAAGGGGCACCCTCAACTCTAAAGGAAAATAACTTGGTGTCAGGGAGCCAAGACTATTCAACCAGCTTCCGAAGATGTTCAGGAATATTACTAGTGTCAGCATAGAATTCTTCAAGAGAACACTAGACGCCTGGCTCAGGACAGCACCAGATGAGCCGGGTGTGCCTGGCTATGTGCGATGGAGATCGCAAGAGAGCAACTCTCTCCTCCACCAGGCCAAGCCTAGAGGAGGGGCCGCTAGCTTGACCTTTGTGTAAAGAGACCAACGCACGGAACTTCTACGAGGTTACGAGGTGTGTATATATATATATATATATATACTGTATATATATATATATATATATATATATATATATACACACCTCGTAACCTCGTAGAAGTTCCGTGCGTTGGTCTCTTTACACAACTAAACTTTCGTTAAGCACATTGAATTATTGATATTCTCTTATTTTTCTTCGATGAAACTCATTATAAAATATATTCTTAATTATTTTATACAGGGTGTGTATAAAGTAACGCGAGTGAAGAGACAAATCCGATTTGAACTGGTTTAAACTAATTTCAGCTAATTTACTATTGAATATACGTACATACAGTTGTTATAAAGTACTGTAATAAATATTACTTGTCCATGTTCACTCACGTAAATATAATTCAAATCGGACTTGTCTCTTCATTTTCACTACTTTATACACACCCCATATATATAATCGTATTTCCCGGCGTATAACGCGCACTTTTTTTAACCCCAAAATACTCCAAAAATCACCCTGCGTTAAAATTAACTCGTTAAAATTGTACATGTGAAGTGAGGTAAGAGGTATATTTTTACCTAAATTTTATTTTCCTAAATTTTCTCTTCAAAATAATTTTCTCTTCAAAATTAGGGTGCGCATTATACGCCGGGAAATACGGTGTATATATATATATATATATATATATATATATATATATATATATATATATATATATATATATATATACACACAGTGTATATATATATATATATATATATATATATATATATATATATATATACACCGTATTTCCCGGCGTATAATGCGCACCCTAATTTTGAAGAGAAAATTATATACAGTATATATATATATATATATATATATATATATATATATATATATATATACCGTATTTCCCGGCGTATAATGCGCACCCTAATTTTGAAGAGAAAATTATTTTGAAGAGAAAATTTAGGAAAATAAAAATTTAGGAAAAAATATATCTCCTACCTCACTTCACATGTACAATTTTAACGAGTTAATTTTAACGCAGGGTGATTTTTGGAGTATTTTGGGGTTAAAAAAAGTGCGCGTTATACGCCGGGAAATACGATATATATATATGGGGTGTGTATAAAGTAGTGAAAATGAAGAGACAAGTCCGATTTGAATTATATTTACGTGAGTGAACATGGACAAGTAATATTTATTACAGGTACTTTATAACAACTGTATGTACGTATATTCAATAGTAAATTAGCTGAAATTAGTTTAAACCAGTTCAAATCGGATTTGTCTCTTCACTCGCGTTACTTTATACACACCCTGTATAAAATAATTAAGAATATATTTTATAATGAGTTTCATCGAAGAAAAAATATCAATAATTCAATATGCTTTACGAAAGTTTAGCTCAAAGGAAAAAAACAGTGTGAATGTAAGTTTGTAGTAAAAGAAAAACATTACTCCATTTTATGGTGGTACTACGCGTAACTAATGGTTACATTTTCTTTAATGTACAGTTTCGAAAAAAAAGTTCGCATAAAAATATAGAATTTCTAAAAAACATGAAAAAATTAATAATTGGTAATATTTTGGGTTTTATTATTTTATTTTTTTGGGTGACAAGACCAACAAACTTCATTCATTATTAATTAGTAATTTCTTATGCTTTTTAGAAATTCTATATTTGGGAAGAGGGGGGGGTGGGGTTATTTCCGAAACTGCGCATATATAATACATTAGTATATGCTAATTGACGCTATAATACACATTTCGTCAACGGCAAATTTCATTGACACTCTAATAATTAATCTAACCTAAAATTTAACCTAAACTAACCTAACTTAGTTAACATATAACTTAATCTAACTTTCGGCAGAATGTCACATCGAAGGATTATGGTTAATCCGTCATTATTTTGGTCTTCGTCAATTTCTGATTGAATGTCGTGTGTTCAGAATTCGACAGTCACAGTCGTTTATGAGTCATTAATCGTCGCACGACTGAATCACGTGACAAAATTCTCCTCCAATGGTTGGGGAGCAGAAGACGATAACTGGAACAAAGATAGGTTATATCAACATTTGGGTTCAGTTCCGCTGTTTTTGCTTTACAGGATGTTTCTATATAATTTCAGTCGTGTTCTAAGGTCAACTGCTGACCTCCTTTCTCGTGTTGACGAGGTCACAATTGCTATTTAGCTGCTATAAAAATTTACGTAATCGGTTATTTATATATATATATATATATATATATATATATATATATATATATATATATATATATATATATATATATATACATTATAACTGCAAACACGCAGTATAATTAACGTAAAGAACGACGCTTTGTATAGGAGAATATGCGTCTGCGTCTGTATTTTGGGGCATATAATGTAATTACGGAGGAAAGAGAGAGAGAGAGAGAGAGAGAGAGAGAGAGAGAGAGAGAGAGAGAGAGAGAGAAATGAAAATGCTCGAGTCTTTTAAACTGAATACTGAAGGATGTAGCTTGAAGGTAAGGGAAGATAATTGAATGTTATTCGCGATGTTGATGTATCATGAATAAATACGCATATATTTGGCATGTGACGTATTAGGGTCTCTTAAAGAGGATGTTGTTTGAGACGAATATAAAAGTTTCCTGATGGAAAATAGGGAAAAGGAGCTCCTTGTACGATGCGAGTCATCGTTGGAAAAGGAATAAATTCAGGCGTATGTTCACTAACCCTGAATGCGAGTATTGATAAAAAGATACGCAACACATTGAAAAGCGATTTACTCTAAGCACGTCATGGCTACAACAAAGTTTGTGGTTCGATAAAACGCTTGAATGTGCCATGTTGTTGGAAGGAAACGTTCCTTTATCTTTTGTTGTACGATATTTATGGTTACACTTCCAAAATATATGCAGTGAATGGTTTATTTTCGAGAAAATAATTTAAAAGATAAAAAATACGTACGAAGTAAACAACAATTTAATATTCAAAATGAGAAAAATAATACTGTTTATATATGCGATATATATATATATATATATATATATATATATATATATATGATGAATAAAACCACGAAGGAAAGGAAACACAGAATGGTGCTCAAGCGCTTTCGTCATTAGACTAAAGCGCTTGAGCACCATTCTGCGTTTCCTTTCCTTCGTGGTTTTATTCATCATAAATATTTTCACGTGTTACTTTAGTGAAATAATTTTCATATATATATATATATATATATATATATGCAAGAGAGAACTTAATTTAGCAAGAGAAATACAGGCTTGCACGAATTAATTAAATTGATTATTTTAAATTTCATTAGATATAATACTAACAAAATACCCGTCCTACGGGTCACTTAAATTTTAAATGCAGCTTCAAAGATTTTACTTGAAGCTCACGAAGCACTTAAAAATTTCAGATACAACTTTTCGATGCGTAGCTAGAAATTTTAATGGCTATATTCTTTCTTAAATTTATCCACTAACTTGATTTTCTTTATTCCACGAAAATGTCTGAAAGTCTTTACAAGCATTTTGGGACTTGATTTATTTTTTAAGAAAATTTTAGAAGTTCAAAATCTTGAAATTTAAGTGCTTCGTGTTTTTGCATAGAAATATTTTTGAGCTAAATTGGGCTAAATTTGTTTAGAGACACCCGAGCTGAATAAAAATTGCTAAAAACACTCCAGGGATCCTACAGGTTGTTGTCACCAAGTTTCATAAAAATTGGCATATATATATATATATATATATAAATATTATATATATATATATATATATATATATATATATATGTATGTGTGTGTGTGTGTGTGTGTGTGTGTGTACAGTATACACAGTATATATTTGCCAAGGACGTAAGAATAATTTAACCTCAGATTTGAGGGGAAAGAGAAATTAGTTTCTTCAAAATTTATACAATACAGTATATATATAATAAAGATATAAATGTGTGTATATACTTACGACTCGTGACTGCGGACAGCAGTACAGATAAAAGGATCCTCAGCATTGTCCAATCTGTAAAAATAAAAATTATTATTATTATTATTTATATATATATATATATATATATATATATATATATATATATATATATATATATATACCGTGTTCTAAATTATTCTTTTAAATGTTAAATTAACATCAGCCGTAAAACAATTCGTAAAAATAAATAAGTGATTACCGAATGCAATATATCAGAACTTTTGCATTAATAATAATAATAATATAATAATAATAATAATAATAATAATAATAATATATTATTATTATTATTATATTATTATTATCATTTTCTGTACAAAACATTAAGTTTTAATGAAGGGCGCTTATTTTTATTAAATTCTTTCAAGGGACCGCTATAGTACCATACTGTCATTTCAGTATAACCTATCAAGGTGTATCTTCCTCTATTTTGCGTAGTTAGTGAACATAGTTTAATCGGGTGTGAAAATAAACTGTATCTTGAGGACGAGAGCAAAAAAAATTTATTTTATTTTATTTTATTTTTTTTTGGAATCCACTGAACCAAAAAAGGTCTCAACAATTTCCGACCTGAAAAGTTTTGCATCAAGTAACTTCCTTTTTTTTTTTCTTTTTTTTTCAATATCTTCAAGTATCGTCCCAAAAGCAGTTCTGTGACCTTGGATGAATTTGTTTAATGTTTCAAAACAATTAAAATTGTTAATTTGCTTTGACCAAACAGAAGAAAAACTTGTAACGACAACCGCACCGACTATTTAGCAATCAATTTATACAGATGGTTGATTCAACCATGCAATAATAATTGCACTAACCATATATCCATAGTAACAAATCGTTAAGTGGTTAGTAGTATCATCGCATATTTAAATTAACTATTTGGATTAGTTGGTTCAAACTCTGCCATGGGAGAATAACACCCGGAATCCCATGCCGGTCCCAAGCCCTGATAAAAGAGGAGGGTTGCCACGACAGGCCTAGCAAGCCGGTGGTGTAAAAACCTTATTGCTCGAGAAACTCAAGAACCAGCCTCGGATTAGTTGGTAAATAATGAACCGTGGTTGTATTTCGTTGATGTAACCATTTATTGGTTTTCTTTGTGTTACAACAGAAAGTGAATGAATGCCTATTAAAAGCGTATCTTTAACACGACAACATCAGTGAACTCCGCATGGAAATCAAATCATTATTTTCAAAAAGAAAAAAATACTTCCAACATCAACATAATAATTATTTATGCTTTAATCAAGTTAATTTTAAATATAAATTCGTTAGATATTAATTTATTAAGTCTAGAAAAAAATATCAGATATGAATTATTATTATTATTATTATTATTATTATTATTATTATTATTGCAATATGAATTTTATATAAGATGCAGTCAAATATGAATTGAAATAAATTGTAAAGATACATTTTATTTTCCAACCTTAAAGGAGATAAATTTAATGGATGTATATAAGTTTAAACTTTTTATTCCCTAACTCAGAAGGTTCTACACGGCACCGTGGCACTAAAAGAATTTGCTTCAAGGTCAGCATCACGAGCATTATCTCTTTATACCTCTTTTTTTTTTTTCACACGAAAAATGACGAAATATAAACTCAAAATGATGTTAAAAAGTATATGAAAGAGAGGTTGCAAAAGAGATAAAGAAAAAAACATGCAAACATATACTGTATTAAGTGTATTAAGTGTATAAAATGTTAGTGTATTTGGGTCGGCGAGATGCGAGGGGTCATTGAATGCAGTACTCAGACAATAGCTGTTGACGTGATTCTGCAGTTGTACGTCTCTTGTCTTAACTGAGTTCAGCATTTCTTCTGCAGTTTATCAGTCTCCTGTTTTTCGTATATTTTTGGATATGTTGCCCAAATGTGTAATAATTCCTGTTACATAATCACTGTTAAAGAAACAGAAAAAATAGCATAATTTCATTGAACAGGTTTTTTTAACAGATAATTTAGTACAGTTATGCCATGTGCGTGAATACTTATATCTCAGCATTGTATACTGTAGTAAAAATAATCTGCAAAACTGAATTCCATTGTTTCAAGCTTGGAAGAGTGGTGGATATCAAGGAATTTCAAATACCGTTCTAATTTCTTGTAGAGAAAAAAAAGATGCACTTACTACAAGTTTTACAACAGTAACTTCCTTTGGGTCATGCTCTTAAAGATGTTATGGTTAATAGGAATATTCTTTTCTGTGGCCAGCAGCATGAGGTCTGACAGCCTGTCTCCCTTGGAAAAGTTGCGAAGCTTTGATTTGACTAGCTTTAGTTTAGAAAAAGAGCGATCCACTGTGGTAGTAAATACAGGAAGAGTGGCGTACATCTTGATCAACTCAAACAAACCATAAAAAAATAGCGATTAGCAAATAACAATATTTTACAATTGAAAATAATTGTTTATTGACGTAATAGATTCCAATTAGTTGGTAGAAGAGACTCGAGGTTAGTAATCCGACAGGGTGCAGCCCGGCCCCTTCCTCTTCCTGTGACGTCAGTCGCCAGTACTTAAATATTAAGTGTAAATAAAAAAACATGAGCATTCTCATATGTTGCGTTGATAAGTACTTAAGTGTTGTAAATGGGACGCATTTTTCCCATATACTTAGTGTTATAATGGGGGATGCGTTCCCGGGGCAAATTTTCGGACTCGCTAACTTAAATTAATAGCCTATATAGAAGCGTGACCACCCCGCTCCTTGACAGGAAAGGCCCAGTTCTTTTTTTTACCATACTAAGGCAGGATAAAAAAGTTTACTGTATTCGTATACAAAAAAAGCTACTGAAAAAAAGGGCACGTCTGAGTCATGGAGGGAAAAGGGCAGGGGCTCAAGCCCCTGTTGACCCCTCCCTAACTTCTGCACGGCCCTGCATTTCATCACATTGCCAGCGTGATCGCTTTGCGCGTACATGGGTGTAGACACGGAGAGTTTGCTTAATCCTTTTCGGGCTAGCCTGGAGTGGGCCATCGGGTCTTCGTTGGCCCGATACTTAGGTAGAGCTGTAAATATTGTATAAAATCAAACCATATGTTCGAGGTTTATGTGACGATACCAAGTAGTTGATATACGATTAGCACAAATATATTATTATGTTAGTTTATACAACCATCCTTTCTAGTGTACAATTTTTATGTGTACATAACGTCATTGTTGAGCTAGTTTATATATTCTCCGCTTTTCTGTAAAATTTTCTTGGCTGCTTTTCCAGGTTTAAGGTATTTTCTTCAACCTTTTTCCGTACCTGTCTCTGGCGGGGAGGCAGCGAAGGGTTGGTAAAGTACCTTATGCTTCTCTATCCGGTTTTCTACTACTGCTAGAATAATTTAAAAATGCGCAAATTTAATAACAAGAACTTCCCCGAGTGGACCGAAGGGTCTTTGAGGCTTCTCTTGTCCTTATAACTCCTTGTAACAATCTCTCTCTCTCTCTCTCTCTCTCTCTAGTACGAAAACCGGTCACTGTGTTTTCTGAATTCCAAAAATCCGGCTTCTGACTTCATCATGCAGAAAGAAACTGCAGTAATGATTACCGCTAATGATGTTAAAGTAGGTCTTTTTTCTTACCGATGCCACTAAATTGGTATCAGAATGTTCAATAGGGTGGATCGATTTTACATTTTTTTCGATATTCCATATTCTAATAGAGACAAACACTTGCGCATGCATGAGCAAATAGCCTCTGCAAAATCCTAGCTTAATAGGTAATCATCTTCTGCCCCCGGCAGAGCGATGAAAATCATATTTTAGTAGTCAAAAACGTATTTTAAACCCTAGCCTAGAGTCATACAATTTTGCGTGTGTGTTATTTCATGCCTAACCAACGATATAAATGCTATGGGAAATATATAAATGCATTATTTAAGACAAAGAGCCGATCTGAAAATATGTATATTATACATATTTTCAGATCGGCTCTTTGTCTTAAATAATGCATTTATATATTTCCCATAGCATTTATATCGTTGCTTAGGCATGAAATAACACACACGCAAAATTGTATGACTGGGTTTAAAATACGTTTTTGACTACTAAAATATGATTTTCATCGCTCTGCCGGGGGCAGAAGATGATTACCTATTAAGCTAAGATTTTGCAGAGGCTATTTTCTCATGCATGCGCAAGTTTCCGTCTCTATTAGAATATGGAAACCGAAAAAAATGTAAAATCGATCCACCCTAATGTTCAAGTCTGCTTTTATTCTCCGTTTGTGGGGTTTTCATTTGAATTTGTTGTTCACCACATTTTGTTTTTTCCTTTTTTGTTAATTTAATTTTAGTGGTTCTCTCTTACCCTTCTGATTGCATTCTTGTATTATTTTTCTTGCTTAGGAGATTAAAATGATAGTAAAATCATTTATACACACACACACACACACACACACACAGTTCCTGACCAAAAAAATAAAATACTGTCCCAAATGCGCTCCTTTATGAGGAATATCGAGTATCTCTGACATCATTATGCTAAAAAGATACCTTTGTGTACTAGCTTTGAAAAAAATTTAAATATTACAAAAACCTTATTAAATAGTGAAAAGTTAATGCATAGCGACATACCGAAATATTATAATATCTAGCCAGGTATTACAAAAACTAAATTAATTATGTTTATTGAGTACTGCCAATATACAGTATTATACCTTTATCAAAGACTTTTTAACGCTGCATTTTGTATTTAGTTAATCAATCACCTTTGGCCCTGATTACGGCCTCCAATCGACGTACATCGAGTCGGCAAGCTCCTTGCATTCTTCTGTAGTTATCGATTGCCAGGTTGTCATCAAACACCTTTTCAGTTTACTAAGTGTTCCTAGTTCACGCTTTTAAACCTTCTGCTTAGCAATATTCGAAAGATTTTCTATTGGAGTAAGATTGGGAGAATTAGCTAGCCATAGTAGTACAGTACTTCAGTTTCATGAGCATCAAAACCGCATAAGCTGAAGCCTCGTCATGTTGAAAAATAAATGGTTCGTCTCCATACAGCTGTTCTACAGACTCCAGCATGAAGTATTCAAAGACTGATAAACGTGACTATTGACACTTCCATTTACAAATGCAAGTGACCCCACACCATTTGCAATCATGCAACCCCACATACGTATAGGTGTATGTTACACACAGACCGTACATGGAACAAGGAACTCTTCTGGGAAAATTATATCCACTATAGTTCGAATAAGTAATGGTTAATGACAAATATTATAGTTTTTCTTTTTCATGATGTTAGCCTGACGTGGGCAACAGGTCACTCGCAAGCACGGTCTGTGTGTGACATAAAAAATCTCATGGGACCATTCTGAGTTCAATCCCATACATATATATGTACAGGGTGTCCCAGAAGTCTTGGAGGAGTTTTTTTTTTTTCTATAACTTTTTTCTTTTTTGATTAATTTATTTATTTTTATGTTTCAATTAAAGTACCCCTGCTGCGATTAATGAAAATGGAATCTTGGACAGTGCAACAAAGAGTGGCTATTGTGAAACTTTATTTGACAAACAACTCTCCCATCGTTTCCGCTCAAAGAGCTTTTCGATTAAAATTCAACACACGTTCCGCTCCTTCTGATCGAGCTATTCGATGGTACGTCGCTAAATTTTGTATGGGAAAGGGTCAGGGAGACGAACCACGGACTGGGCGTCCTCGGACAAGCCGAAGTCCAACTCGAGTTGAGATGGTTCGTGAAAGCGTTGAGGAAAATCCACATCACTCCGACGACGCAGCCAGGAATTAAACATTTCAAGAAGTTCCTTACATCGAATTTTAAGAGAGGATATCAATCTTTACCCGTACAAAATTCAAATTGCTCAAGAAATCAAACCACAAGATCATCAGAATCGGATAACGTACGCTAATGAGATTTTAGATTTACGCAATGAAAATGAAGATTTTCACCAGATATTAAATTTGTAATTAAAATCGCAATAAATATATTTTCAAGTATTACAAATTTTTTTTTATTTGATCAAAACAAAAAATTTATAGCCAAATAATACCCCTCCAAGACTCCTGGGACACTCTTTATATATATATTTGAACTTAATCTGTTGATATGTCTTACATGTTAATGAGGTGATACTATATATATATATATATATGTGTGTGTGTGTGGTGTGTGTGTGTGTGTGTGTGTGTGTGTGTGTGTGTTATAGAGTGCCAATCCTAAAATTTTTGTAAATTCCTTCCTGTTTACTTCAATTGAATTGAGAAATTGATTGAAAACTTTTTGACAGTCTTCCCTTATAAAATAATCTCGGCAATCTTTTTTTCAAATTATAGAAAATCAATATATTTTTTAAATCAGTGATTTTTCCATCTCGACTCTATAAATTACTTTCATCGGAAACCATATTTGCAATTAATGTCGTGGTCATTGAATTAACTTTATTGGCTATATATATATATATATATATATATATATATATATATTATAACTGGAAACACGCAGTATAATTAACGTAAAGAACGACGCTTTGTATAGGAGAATATTCCGCGCAAGATGAGAGAAAGAACGAAACAAATGAAAAAATGAGGTAACCACCCGGGAATCGAACCCGGGATCTTCCGATTGCCGGTCAGATATGATAACCATATCTGACCGGCAATCGGAAGATCCCGGGTTCGATTCCCGGGTGGTTACCTCATTTTTTCATTTGTTTCGTTCTTTCGCTCTCATCTTGCGCGGAATATTCTCCTATACAAAGCGTCGTTCTTTACGTGATATATATATATATATATATATATATATATATATATATATATATATATATATATATATATATATATACTGTATATTATATTGGTTAATTCATATGATTCACGTCCTCTCGGTGTTGGTTTTGAATTGGTGTTCCAATGCTTCTCTGACGATGGTCTAAGAACTTAACTTCAAACGGCATTATTGTACAGCATAGAGCGAAAACAGCGGCTGATATGTGGGACACTCCTTCAGAAATGTATAATTAGGATTAGTCTCTTGCAGTGAATAAAGGAAAACTGCAACGACGATTGTGCACTGACGACACACAACAGTTTTGAGTTACCTGATGCCACAACAACAAAAGCCATTCGTCATTTTATGAAGGAACAACTGCCCGAAGACATTAACGTTCTTACTCGTGAAAATCCAATTTCGAAGCATTAGATGTTTCGACCGGTGGAAACTACCAGCCTCTCAATCCGCCCCTCTCCATGGAGGGATTGTTATTACCATCTATGTACAGCTGACGCTGCGTATATAAGGCCGAATTTTGGATATATTGAAACTAGTTTATTGATACACTAATAGGGTTCCCTTCCCCCTCCCCAAGAGATTTACATGACCCTTTCTGAATTTTGTCTCGTTGTTTTTGCAATTTTCCGATAAAATATTCTTTTTCTAAAAATAATCTTAATTTTCTTTTGTTTCATTTTCTAATAAATAACCTGTTGGTTAAGAAGCCCGAAAGAACCCTGAAGGACGAGGGTTCGAGTTCCATCCCGGAGTTTGTTATTTTAGATTTGAGTAACTAAGGTGTTTCCTCTTCATGGATCTTCCTCAGCGGGTCATGGTTCGGATTCTACGTCATACCGTATTGGTACTCCCATCTCGCGACCGCCCTTCGAAAGGTGGGGCAATAAGTTTGACCTTCGTCTGATTGAAAAACTGGGGCGGAACTGTTGACAGAAGCTGATAGAAAAGTTTTTATGTTTTAAAGTTTGTATTTTGCACTTACTTGTGTATTACAATATACCACTTTGTAAAACAGGTTACTTACCATGAAGAAATCAATTCCCAGTCTCGTATTTGCTTTTCAAGTCAAGCTGAAAAAAGAAAATGATACTATACAAATCAAACTCGATATACATAATAAAATTGTATGTGCAATTGTCAATACCATATATCGAACACACACACACACACACACACACACACACACACACACATATATATATATATAATAGACTCAAATATTAACTAAAATTACCTAAAATAAAAATTAACTAAAATAATAATTAAAATTATTTGTATGAGAAAGAAAAGAAAAAATTAAAAAGTGTATCCTTGAACACGCGAAATGCAATAGAAAACTTAAGCCAGATGTCATTTATAGTCTACAAATTACTTCCTCTCAATTAGAGTGCTGCACAGCATTCCTTTTATCCTGTGTCGCGTATCAGAGTCACGTCGTTGGTCCCCAGAATGTTTGGAAGTTTTCCCTTTCAGTTGTTTGTTTCCTCGAGTGTTTATTCATTCTGTTTCGTCGACCTGCTCGAATGGCGCGATAATGCGTCTTCGCTCTAAGTCCTCAGTCGTAATTCAATCAACCTAGTTCTCTCTCTCTCTCTCTCTCTCTCTCTCTCTCTCTCACACACACACACACACACACACACGGGGTGAGAGAAACAAAGATGAGAGTAAATAATGAACTAAAACTACATCAAAACAATTTACACTCGACACACAGATGAGGGGAGACAGAAAGTAATTAGAAAGAAAATGAATATACAAAACAAGGGGGAAACTATAATAAAAAAAATATTAATAAAATAAAAACATTTCAAAAAAGAAAAAATAGGAAAAAATAAATAAGATTCTCCCCTATTAAAACAAACAATCGTTAAGAGATTTTGAAACGTTTTAAAACAACCGTGTATACAACTTGTTTTTAAATACAGTGTGTACAATAAATAAGAAATTCTGTTTAAAAGGAATTTTGATTGATAGCTCAATTTTCTTCGATTGAGAGATTGAATTGTCAAGGAGAAACTCAACAAATGTCAGAATATAAAAATTAAAATACCAAATTAATTTATAGAAATTTTTTAATACCCTCCTTTTTTCGTTACCGAAGTCAAAAGATCGTTAAGGGACTTTGGGTCTGTTCAGTACTTGGATGACTGACCGTTTTCCGCGTCTAGATGATGTAGCGACCCGTGGTTCGAATTCTTAAATCGTGGAACTCCTCTGTCGTTTGACCTCACCCCTCCTGGCAATCAAAATCACTTACGAAAAAAAATTAAATGATTCTAATTTTGTTGACCTCATGAAGAAATCATGGACTTGATTTGCGGGGAGTAGTAACGTAAGGTCAGTCAACATTTACTCCCACCAGAAAATGGGGTGGGCTAAGATTGGGTATACATAAATGTCACCCTCGTAATACTCCTTTCTCATTACACGCACGCTGTATGCAATAATACATTATAATTAATTATATGAAATTTGGTAAAGCTTTTACATGACAGTTATTAGGGCGGATTTTGAAAAAAAAAATTTGCCAATATTGTATATAGAATTTTAAATGGTAAATTAAAAAATATATTCTCTTGGAGGACTTTGAAGAATATTTTTGTATTGATTGAAATTTTAGTGTCGAAACAATTTTGAAATTTTAATTTTTGTATTTATTTTTTTTTTATTGTTGATTTGTTTCGTTGTTTATCTTATAACTTAGATTGGTGTTTGTGTTCAACCATTAAACAAAAGGATACCACTTTACCTTAGTTATTTTTGGTACGCGACGCTATATGTGTGGAGTTAAAACAATTTTTACATCTTGTATTGCTTGTTAGGCAGGTATTGTGGTTGATCTACTTCTTGTAAGTTTTCGAGGGTTATCGTTTTATATATATATATATATATATATATATATATATATATATATATACATACAGGGCCGCCGAGAGCTGTTACGGGCCCAGGGAAGGATTGGTATATGGGCCCCCCCTGTTTACTCCGTATTTTATTATGAATGTTTTTTGTGTACATAACAAGCAAACTGATTATATGTCCAATTCATTATTCAAAATATACAGTGTGAGTAAACATCTCAGAGGAAAATGACCATTTTATTTTTCGAATCAATTATATTAATTCTATCACCATACAATCACCATGCAGGCAAGACAATTGTTTACTGCAAGATTTTCATAATTAGAAGTGTACTTTCTTTACCTTCTCTCTAGCAAAGTGGTAAATGATTCTGATGAAATTTAAAGTACGGGCTGACTGGCTTTCAATTACAATGGTTCCCAGATCTGTCAGTCGGTCTTGGGCATTGGTGGACCGCAGATAATATTTTATCTGTTTCAGTTTGACTATGATAATCTCTATAAAATGTATGTTCATTAATTATATTTCCTCTCTCTTATTTAATCAATTGCTTTATTAATATTTTTAGATTTTATCCCCCCTCTTTCCGGGCCCCCTAGAGGTCCGGGCCCCGGGATTTATCCCGGCTTCCCCGCCCTCTCGGCGGCCCTGTATATATATATATATATAAACACACAGTATATATCTTTAACCTTTGGTTAGCTTCAGCCCGAATTGTTCATTCTGACGAAATGTCAAGCTTTTCACTCCACCTTAAACCTACAGTTTAACGTGAAATCTGGATCACGCCACCAACACCCCCAGCGTCTTAACCACCAGGCCACCCAGACCAGGCCACCCAGGATACCCATTTATCCTACCAACCACTTTCTTTATTGTGTGGAAGGATGAACAGCTGGGTTTTGCTGCGCGCCGGCTGCCGTCACCGGGTCTCGAACCCGGGGCCGATGGATTCGTAATCAGCGACGCTAACCACTACACCACCGAGGCGCATATATATATATATATATATATATTATAGCGTTCATTTTTCTTAAAGTTGTTAAACAATAATTGCATTGATTCCAGTCTGGATTGAATTAGTTTTGATGTTTGGAATGCAATTGTACATCATTTCATTCCATTTTTTTTTTTAAGTTTTGTTTGAAGTTTACTCGGTCTAATTATACTTTACATTTTCATAACTTCATATCTGATAAGGAAGGTGACCCACGAGGTAGCGTAACATTCGTTGATCGTACAACACAACATTTCAATTCCCCTCTTACACCAAATCGGATTGACGCTCTAGAGTTATATACTAGTCAATCTTTCGACCAAAACACCATACCCCAGTACCTCCTTCAGTTCTGTCTTCCACGAACTTAACTAGGATTCTTAGCCTTCCAACACCAGTACCATAATTTCAAGTAACTATAAGCGATGTACCCATAGGACCTGACATAAAAATGGCTAACTGCATTAAAAACATTTTTTACGAACGAGAACATCACGTTCGATGTACTGTAAACAAAATTAGTGAAGAAACGTTTTTTTTTATTGGAAAACTGGTTTTGCATTTCGAACGATTTCAGGACACTCGGAATTTGGAGGCTGCGACTACCTGGGGTGAATTCAAGAGTATATTGTTAGACATTTATTGCGATGAAAATAATAATTAATCAATCGTTGCAAGCCTTGGAAGACGTGTTCTATCTAAGTTGGAAACCTGAGGAAGACCTTATAGATTTTGCGACGCGATTTGACCGTACTTTGAAGAGAGCAGCTGATGCTGCACAATCTATTTATTCCGCGTCAATGGCTGTAACGCTTAAGCGTTATATCGCATTGACAGCTTTGCATGCCAACCTACCACAACGCTATAAAGGAAGATTACAGGAAAAAGCGGATGTTTCGGCAAGCTTCTTAAAGCAAATTAACCAATTAAAGTTATCTTGTATTAATGTTTCTGATTTAAATGTTAATAAGACCAAAAAAGCTCGTGTCACAGTCAGGGTCGCCGAGAGGGCGGGGAAGCCGGGATAAATCCCCGGGGCCAGGACATCTAGGGGGCCCGGAAAGAGGGGGGGATAAAATCTAAAAATATTAACAAAGCAATTGATTAATTAAATAACAGAGAGGAAATATAATTAATGAACATACATTTTATAGAGATTATCATAGTCAAACTGAAACAGATAAAATATTATCTGCGGTCCACCAATGCCCAAGACCGACTGACAGATCTGGGAACCATTGTAATTGAAAGCCAGTTAGCCCGTACTTTAAATTTCATCAGAATTATTTACCACTTCGCTAGAGAGAAGACAAAGAAAGTACACTTCTAATTATGAAAATCTTGCAGTAAACAATTGTCTTGCCTGCATGGATTGGTACTGCATTTGTAAATTGTATGATGAAAAATTAATATAATTAATTCGAAAAATAAAATGGTCATTTTCCTCTGAGTTGTTTATTCATACTGTATGTTTTGAATAGTGAATTGGACATATAATCAGTTTGTTTGTTATGTACACAAAAAACATTCATAATAAAATACTGAGTAAACAGGGGGACCCATATACCAATCCTTCCCCGCGGCCCGGAGAAGCTCTCAGCGGCCCTGGTCACAGTTATTACTGCTAAAATATGACAAAATGGAGTGCCTCAGCAAAAAACATTTATTACGGATCCAAACCTGAGCCCTTTTCAGCTGCAAATTCAAAACAATTTTGGTGTTGTAATTGCGGAACTTTTGGACAATTCATGGCTTATTTTAGTCATCATACTGGTAACCGTTCTAACTGCCATTACATCAGGAAACCAAGGTCAGATCAGAGTAGTAGTGAGCAACCATCCCCAAAACCTGCTCAGTCAAATAGTGGGAATAACAGGCCTAGTGCTGCTCACTGTAAAACAAATTACCAGTACGGGGCGGGGCCACCAACTTGACCTCCGTGTGAAGAGAGACCAACGCACGAAACAACATAAGGTAAGGTTCAAAGTACGTAAAGCGCTTATGAAAAGGTTAGTAAGGCTCTTAGCAGATATGAGCGAAGATGATTTCACTGAGCCCGCCGCTGAAGGCTCTAGTGAAGATTTTTCGAGAACCCTCCTGTGGAAGTAAATCCACCGGACAATCTTTAGAGCCTAGACTAACTAGTCTTGTACACAGTTATGTTAAGGATGGTGTTAAGGAGCGTAGTCTAAATGGGAATAATACAGTAGGTTTAAGAGCAACATAGAGCAAAGTGTAAGTAGGGAGACTTCATCTAACGTTCTGCCAGAGTTAGCGCGGATGATTCTTTGTATTTTTCGGAATCTGTGTTGAGAATTAAGGAATATCATAAATGTAGAGATCCTAAAATTTTGTTGAGGGTTAGAAGTCTTCTTATGGAAGGACTCATTGTCTCAGGCAGCCAAGTGACTTTGATTAAGTCTTCCAGTTTTAAGAAATTACCTGAAGTCTCTCCTAGAAATTTGTTTTCGATCGTCTAAGGGAAGCTAATAGATTGGTTTTTGCAGGGTGCAACTGGTAATGTTCTTCCTACTCAAGGGCGAGTAAAACTGAAGTTAAAGTTGGGAAGGGAAATTTTCCCTTGTAATTGCATTATTGTGGATAATGAAGCACAGTTCCCCTCTGACGTTATAGGAACTGGTTTTTTTTTTGTTTACCCATGATTGGGGTATTTTCTAGAAAAAGGAAATTGTTGTTGTTAAAGGAAAGGTACGAGTATATCGTTTAATTGATTTGAAAGCTACTTCAGGTAAGTTTACCCTTTATAGGGTTCTTCGGAAACCAGTTCTTTTAGTGACGAGCATGTCGGTACGGATACTGATTTATCTTCTGTTTCTGATGTTCACAAGGATGTGACATCACTTGGTATAAGTTCTGGTTCAGATAGACTTCATATTGACGAAGCGTTTTACTTGGTCCAAGTAGTAATTTCGTTATTCCTCCTCGTACACAAGTTCGTTTTAGTGCTACAGTTACCAGTACCACTGTAGAAAGAAATTCTGTGTCTTCGCCAGTAACTTTAGTTAATGAAGGGGGAAACCCTCGAACAAATGTTCTGTTAGCTCGAACTATAGTTGTGACTCAAAACACCAAAGTTCCTGTTATGTGCCTTAATTTAGGCAAAAATGCAGTTTGGGTTTAAATCAATAAGCAAATAGGTAAGGCAAAATGTCGGTAAAGTAAGATTTTTTACCTCTTTGGATTGCTTCTGGCTATTGGCAAATGGAGATAGAACCAAGCTCTCGGCTTTGTACAGCTTTCACTACCAACCAGGGGCATTACTGCTTCGAAGTTTTGCCTTTTGTGTATAGGAATGGGCCAGCAAATTTTTCTCGACTTATGAACTTAGTATTATCTGGGTTATGGGCAAAGAAGCGCTTGTTTACCTGAATGCTATAATGGAATTTAGTGACACGATCGAAAGTCATTTTGAACGTCTTCAGCATGCTCTCGATCGTCTAAGGGGAGCTATTCTCAAACTAAAACTTTCTAAGTGTAATTTCTTTCAACATTCTTTTGTATACCTGGGATTTCTTCTTTTTTCAAAGGGAACAAAGCCCGATCTACCCAAATTACATGATCTAGTGAGCTACCCAGTCCCTTGGAAAGCAGAAGCTATACGCTATTTCATCGATTCTGTAGAATTTTATCGGAACTTCATTCCAAGTTTCTCAGAAATAGCATCTCCTTTGACCCACTTACTTAAGTCCAAAGTCCCATTTATGTGAACTCCAGAACAACAGCAAACTGTTGAAACACTTCGGGACAAATTGTTGTGCGAACTTATTCTACAATATCCTTACAACCTTTTGTTGTAGCCACTGACACTTCAGAATATGGACTTGGTGTTGTACTCTTGTAAGAGGTAGACGGGATTGAGCTCCCTATTGCTTATGCCAGTCGATTAATAATTCGTGCTGAGCGCAATTATACTATTACCGAAGAGGAAGTTCTTGCTGTAGTTTAGGTTTTGAAGAAGTTTAGAAACATCCTTTATGGGTATCAAGTTACAGTAAAAACCGGCCATCAAACTCTGGTGTATCTGTTTAAAGACAAGAAAACGCCAGAAGGGTGTTTAATCTAAGTCGTTGGGCTGTTTTCGTCCAAGATTTCACACCCAACGTTGTATTTAAACCAGGTAAATATCACATCTTACCTGATTGTTTGCCCGCCTTCATAACCCAAAAACAAATAACATAAAACGCATACAAACACTACAAGGTTTCGATCATGAAACCCTAGTCCAGCAACAACTAAAAGACCTATATATACAGTGTATATATCAAAAGTAGTGCATAAATTGAAAACGAAACCAAAAACAGCTCTTCATAGGCAATATGAACTGAATGATAACCTTCTTTCGTTTAAGGATGAGTCAGAAAACTTAAGTGTCGAAGTCCCCATTCTTCTTGTCGATGTTGCTGTTTAGCTGTGCCATGACTCTGCTTATGTATGTCATCCAGGCGCCGAACAAACTTTAAAATTAGTTCAGAAGCGTTACTATTTTACAAACATGACAACTTTAGTCAAAGACTATTGTCAAAAGTGGCATTCTTGTTACCAACACAAGAGTACTCCAGCACAAACAGCGCACATGCATCATTACCCATTTCCGGTATGACCTTGGGAACACACCAGCACGGACGTTCTAAGTGCCCTACCAGTAACCGAATCAAGAAACAAGCACATCTTGGTATTTATCACCATTTAACCCATTATGTGGAAATAATTCCCATACCGAACCACACTGCTCAGTCAGTATCAAAGTGTCTGCTGGAGCGTATTATAAAAAATCATTCCACACCTCAAGTGCTGATTTCCGACAACGCACCAGAATTTATTTCAAAATTTTTTAATTCCATCTGTGAAGCTTTACGCATCAAAAGGTGTAGATTATTTCATACCATCTTCGGGTAAATGGATTGGTAGAACGTCAAAATGGCAAGATCCTCGCTTCGTCATCGTGTGAATAAATCTGTAAAGAAATGGGACGAATGTATTCTATACGTCCAAATTGCTCTCAACATCGAGTACAACAGCTCCGTTGGATGCAAAAAACTTAACTTTTTTACGTGGAGGTCAAAATATGGTAATAAAAACCCACTCTAATAGACAGAGTTTACTCCCACCACAGTTTCGATGCCCATTGGCATCCTCTTCGGGTGGATACAGAAAAACGAATGAACGAATTCGTTTTTCTGTATCCACCCGAAGAGGATGCCAGTGCGCATCGAAACTGTTGTGGAAATAAACTCTGTCTATTAGAGTAGGTTTTTATTATCATATTTTGAGCTTCGTTAGAGATACGCCACATTTTCTGTTATATCGTTATGAAAAGTGGCTGCCTTTTGATATACCACATACTGGGATAGTCGATACGGGGGAAATGAGTGATCTCCGATTAGCTTTACAGTATTCTCACGAACTCATCCAAAGAGCATTTGAAATCTTTGATCTTACACGGAAACAACTGAATGAACAAAGTGAATTGCTTCAACAGCGACAGCATAGTCGCTTTCCAAAACAACGAACTATTTAAGTTAGATAACGGTGTTACCTCAAACACATTAAACCTCCTCAGCACTCTAAGAAACTTAACCCCAAATGGGATGGACCATATCATATTATGAAAAACTGTGGGAAAAATAGATACGAAATACTAAATCCTTTTAAAGGACCAGCGAAGTAAAGTTGTCCATAATGATGACATTAAAATAGTTGAGAAATGTGGGAACTTTAACATCATGCAACACCAAGATGCACGAATCCCACGCAAAGTGGGAGAAATCAGGATTCGAAAAACTCAGATCGTCTCTATTTTCGACCATCGTTTCAATCTCAGATATCTTCTCAGAGTTCCGAATCACTAGTCGATGATAGTTTGCTTTCTGCGAAGAATCTGTCTGAAGAATCACTGTACCTTCAAGCCATATCAGAATGTCAAGGAACAATTTCCACGGATTGAACCGTAAACACCCCGTACGGTTAAGTTGTAGGGGGGGGGGAAGTACCACCTGACTCAGTTTCGACGGAACCACCACCTATAACCCTACCTCCGTTATCACCAAAAGAGCGTTCTGCTCTACCGGTCAAACAACGTGATGTAAAATCTCCAAGAGAGTTAGACGCTGCAACGGGGTCACAGACCGCTGAAAAAATCCACATTTGACTTTAAATCACCATTCCCACCTTCTCCAGTTGACGATGAATGGGCAGATCCTACTTTCCGTGCCCGAATACCATGGTCAAGACCCACAGTGTCTGCATTAGGTCATGTGCCTGATGAGAGGCGACGAAAACGCGGTCGTCCTCCAAAATCAAGGCCTGTACCAAAGTTGGCTTCTTTTCTTCCACTTATTTCTTGCGATCGAGTAAAGATAAATCTGCTAAATCAGATAGATCTGAGCTACTGTAAATAGCAAATCCCGTAAATAGTTCATATTCGCCAAAGTTTTATGCATATACGTGCGAAATTGCTTCCTTAAACAGTTTTATTGCGTTTTGGCTTCAGCTCATCACTTTGCAGAGAAATTAAGTTTCAGAGCAACATAAAATCCAGTACAACAAAAAAAAATATTGATTTCTTTTCGTTGGTTCTTCCGTTTCATTTTATCCTCGTACTACACTAAAAATGCAATTGCGTCAGCAAAGGTTACCCTGAAGTAAATTGCGGTGTTTACTATCCAATTTAAAAGTATAATTTAAATAGTTCATGGTAAGACTAGAACATTAACTAAAACACTAATATTTTGAAATTAAATCTTCAACGGACCATCAAGAATCGCTACAAGCTCAACTAAACTTTATACCAACCAGGTATACATCAGAAATGTATACTTTAATATATGTAGTACCACTGTCAGTGTTACTCTGTTCATGTTTGTTAAGTCCTACTTATGTGATTCAAACGCTTTATTTCTACATCCTTACTTCATCAACCTACTCTTGATGGAAGGTTAAAGCTAAATTTTACAGTAAATTATTCAGTGTATAAATTCAGTGTGAACCAAACAAATTCAGTCCTACGCGTAAAATTTCCGCCTGATGATCAAAAACGTTAGCTACATTCACTGCTCATAATCACTTCGATACATTCCCTACTTAATGGAAACTCTCTACCAATAGATAAACAACAAATCACAGGATTATATTTTAATGTGTTCTTTTGTAACAGCCATCCCTAACCCCTTGATCGTCTTTTTGGGTGTAATGAACAATTTAGGCGAAAGTAATTTGTTAATGAAAGTTTTTATGTCAAACCTGATTGAAATTTTATAATAAAAGGACCCTTTTATCGGGGGAGGATAACTATCAACTCGGTTGATATGGAAATAGAAAATAAGCAGCGAGTTCATCATTTGCTGGTGTGTTTTTTCAATGTTATGTATACAAAACTTGCGTGCACAGATCTACTCAACGCACGTAAACTCACAATTTTACTTCGCACGCAGATTCCTTGTTCGTGCGCTCGAGAAAGATAAGCACCACATCTGTGATTTGAGATATAAACATTAAAAGCGCCTATCATGGAAAGATGAACTGTAGCACCCGTGTTTTGAGCTGGCGAACATTAAACGCTCTTATCAGAAACTTTAATCTAGATTGAATGATTGTGGGTCATGACCCAAGCTAAGTTTACTTAACTCGTGATTAGTTCACGTTATAACCCAATTGTACGAACCAGGTATCTTAAATGTAATTTCTCTACCTTTGAAATTATCTGACTGGGCTTTAATAAAATTAGGCAGTGTATAACTATAAAATTCCATCCATTTTTTAGATCAACCGAAGATCAGGACCCCCAGCCTTCTCTAATTAGGCTTTTAAGGCTAACTAACGAAAATATCACGATCTAACCTAACCAGTCGTTAGGTCAACTGTACGCCCTTAACGATTAGTTAGGTTAGATCGTGATATTTTCGTTAGTTAGCCTTATAAAGCTAACTCAAGAAGGCGGGGGGCTCTGATCTTCAGGTGATCCCATTTTTTATCAGAGGATATAAAAATGAACACCATCTAAAATCGCTGTTCTATTTTGCTTTGACTTCGATAGACTTCTGTAAATATTGTGCTGTTGTAATCTGACGATTTTCTGCGTATAATCATTACGATTGTTTTGCTGTCACTTATTATAATTAAGTCTCTACAAATATTATCTTTATTTATTAATTCTTTCATTTAACTTTTCTGTAAATGATCGCAAAACTTTGAATGGATTTATTTGCGATTTTATCCCCGTGAATCGCGAAACATTATAAAAAAAAAAAAAAAGAATTAATAAAGGAAGAACTTTTTTCTATTTCTATTTTCCATTTTTTATAAAAGTATAAACGAAGATTGCAAAAATGGTAACATTTATTCAACGACAATTTTGACCAAATGTAAATAATAAGAATCGGCTTAAACGGCAGAAAATCACCCGCCAGACTCGTTCGTTCCAGTGCGGATCGCGGGTCTACCACCAAAAATGTTTTTATATATAGAGTGAACCAAAAGTAGGTGGACAGTAAATGATAACGTTTATTTTGAGAATACATATTTAATTTTTTTGTATACTATAATACAAAATAAAATTTAAATAAATTTAGTTATAATATTTAATATAATATAACACAAACACCAATGTTATAATGAACACCATAGTTATAATATAATATAACACAAACCGTATTCACCCTACTGTCCACCTACTTTTGGTTCACCGTGTATATATTCATTATTTTTACAATATATTATTATTATTATTATTATTATTATTATTATTATTACTCGTAATACTATTTAATAAATTTATGTCAAACATTTTTTAAATAAAAATAATAATTATGTCAAATTTTCACAAAAGGATCGAAAGAAAACTTCAAATATATATTTCTCATCTCCAATTTCAAGATTTTTGCTTCTTTTATTATAAAAAAAAATATTGTTAAATTTTAATTTATTTAAATATCATTATTTTTCCTCTTTTTATGGTAATGAACGAAGCAAAAAGAAAATTTAATCTTGAAATTAATTAGAGCGAAGAAAAAACAAAAAAAAAACAAATATATATATATATATATATATATATATATAATATTTTTTTTTGGGTCAATCCCAGAATAGGCACCTGATGTACCTCAATCCCAAATGAAACACCTGCGTTCAACCTCAATCCAGAATAGGCACCTTGCAAGGAATTAAATAAAAAAAACCCTGATGATTACAAAATTTATTGTTTATACAAAGTTTATTACAAATGTAAAAAAGGCAAAGTTATAAAAGGTTTAAAGTGGTTTAATGAATAAAGAAAAATTTTAGATATTATAAATTCCTGCAATATGAGCCCGAATGTTTCTGAATCCATCTGAAGCAAATCTATCTTGCCACATAAATTGGTATAGATATAGGTTAGTTAGGTTAGGTTAGGTTAGGTTAGAGTTGATTTTTTCAAATATTGATAAAAACAATGAAATTATATCTCTAAAAACTGTTTATATTTTTTTCTCCTCAATCCCAGATTAAGCACCTGTGTTTTGCCTCAATCCCAGATTAAGCACCTAAAAATGATTTCAGGTGCCTATTCTGGGATTGATCCTTTTTTTTTTTTTTCCGAGTGACTGTTTACTGAGATGTGCAAAATTATTTAAAACTGTAGAAAACTCTTCATAATTAGAACTTAAAATAAAAATTAAAACTGAAGAGAATTTCCATGCATGGGGTCACATTAAACATATATATATATATATATATATATATATATAGTTGAAGTAGATTCAATGGAATAAGTCGAAAAAACTCGAATTGGCTAAAATGGCACTGGAATGATATCTATTATTTAGTGCCGGTTTGGTTACTTTTCTGGACGTTAGACGTACGATTATGTAGGTTAGGTTAGGTGACCTAGGTTATATTTAATTAGTTCAAGTTAGGTACACGAGCTTAGGTTAATTTAAGAACAACATCGAAATGGAATAAGCTGGAAATTGTCAGGGTAAAATTATCATAAATCGACATTTAAAGAAATGGAATGAAAGCGAATTCAATCCATTTTCTTCTTCCAATTCTAGCTAATTCACACACACACACACACACACACACACCACACACACACACACACACATTATATATATATATATATAAAACTTATTATTCCGATTATAAGAATTTAAAAAATATTTAGTTTAATTATTGAATATCTAAATGCGCTTAAGTTTCAAGGATAAGTTTCACGGCTGATAATAAAAAATGACCTCAGAATAAATACTAATGAAAAAATTTATCTCCAGACAACGTCAGCTTTCTGGAGCGAACAAAATTTTAACTTGGCTCGCTGATAAGCCAGCTATATAAATAATGGCATTTTAGTTAGTCTCCATTATAAATTTTATATATATATATATGGTGATTGAGAAAGAGAGAGAGAGAGAGAGAGTGAGAGGAGAGAGGAGAGAGAGAGAGAGAGAGCGTGTTGAATATCAGATAGCCGTAAACCTCAACAGGATACCTTTGCTTCATGCATTCCTTAATTAAAGAATAGTTTGAAACAAGTGATTTGAAGTCACAGTGCGTGGAATGCATTCGAGGTGTATATTTAACTCTTGCCGTTCCTATGAATGATTCTTGTTTGGATCCAAATTTGGTTCGAAATGCTAATAAAATCAGTCTCAGATGGAGCAAATGAGTGTTCTAAAACGATTTGAAAATTGGGACACGGTTGAAATATACTTTTTATAAAAGTCATAATTTAAATCACACACACACACACACCACACACACACACATAATATATATATAATATATATATTATATATATTATATATATATATATATATATAGTGTGACATGTATACACTGCTGTTTAAAGTGTATCTGGCAGGATGTAGGAGCAAAATTAACTTTTATTACACCATTTACATCAAATATTTTCCAAAAACGTAGGACCTAATTGCTAAAAAAGAGAACACGCGATAAGAGTTAACGGAATTTTTAAACTTTTAGTATACTCACACACACACACACACACACACATATATATACACACACATATATATATATATATATATATATTATATATATATATATATATATATATATATATAATATATATATTCGTATTCAAATAGGAACACACTGGGAAAGTTAACTCTCAATAGCCGGTGTTTGAGAGAAGCTGAGAAAGCTCAATTTGGGGTCCCACCCTCTGGTTTTGCCCAAATAAGACGCTCAGGAAAGGTTAGAAAGGTAATGATCTTGGAAGGGGGGTACAAGGCCCCTCTTTGACATTCCCCCTCCCTCTCCACACACACACACACACAACCTCTTCCTTCTGTCTTTTTTATAAAAGTTTATATGTATTTATGATTAGGTGTTGAGAGCAATGAAAAAACTGCGTACATAATATGACTACAAATCCTTATACGACCTTAGTATATATTATTATCTTTGATTACTTCCCAGAATTAATAACACCCATTCGTATTTGTTCAGACACGCGATACCTTAATCCGTGGAGAAAAGTACATTTTGGTGGGTATTTTTTGTAACGGGAAATAAAGCTTGTTTTTAGTGGTAATAATTAAATAAATTAATCTATCGCTTCCACATCGAATGTCCGCCTTATGTAAACAACTATTTAATCATTAATTTATAAAATAAAACAAATCAAAACAAAGAAAGAAGAAAGAACGAAAATGTCCGCCACCTTTCCTTGACGGCGAGAACATCCACTGGTGGTCTGACCTTCGTAACTCATGAACTAGGTTAAGAGCGCTCGTATGGTCGCGCTGGAATAGCTGACCAGCTGTTACCTATGGAAGACTCTTATATAGAATAACAATTTTTGCCTTATTTCGATGTTGTTGCAATGCTGTTGCCGTTGTTAGAGGTCCTTTTTCGTTATTTATGTCGAAGTTTGTCGGTTTTCATATCTTCGTAATGTTTTTACAGCAAGTTCTTTTTCTTATCGGATTTAGTAGACTCGACAATCATGACTTTTTACGAGAGAAATGGTGCCGCGTCGCTGTTACCGGGATCGGGGTTAGTGCGAGTATTTTGAGAATGCTTTTCGAATTTGTTTTCTTTTGTTTTCTTTTATAGATTAACGTCAACGATCTTCCAAATATTAATTTTTTTTTTCACTAGTCTCTGTTTGCTTTTCTCTCATCGTCTCTCTGATTTATATGTATTTTTTTTATATTTACTCCATATTTCTTAAAAGTGTGTTTTTAATCTCTCTCTCTCTCTCTCTCTTCTCTCTCTCTCTCTCTCTCTCTCTCTCTCTCCGTCCCCGTTTATAAGCGCGCAAATACTTAAACTTTCGTTATTGAATGAGTTAAACAGAAATAAGAAATAAGGTAATAATCACGTTAAATATGTTAACATACGAACGGAAAAAATACACTGAAAACGGACTTGTAAAGATTTATTTTAACACGTTTCAACGTTTCGCCTCGAGTAAGAGACATGGTCGGGAAAGAAAAGTAAAATACGTATATGTTTACTTTACGATTATAATCATTGATATTACTAATTCAAACACGTCCTTATTATAACTATTATTATTAAGAAGATTCCATTATATATATATATATATATATATATATATATATGAACACTTTCGTATCAGAGCCTGGTTTTGTAACGTACGTATCATGGAGACAGCTGTATAATGTCCAGTTCCGAACTAGTGTTAAGTATACGCGAAGAGTAAGGGAGGATGGAAGAAAGAAAACTCTCTTTGGAGACATCTGTGTATATACAAATATGAAAACAAACCGTTTTTATTTCTGTTCTCTGAACTGAACACGCCCTGTAATAAACTATTTATATTCTCACTACTTGCTAAACTAAACCTTTCCCATTCAAGGTTAGAGGTTAGGTCAATTCAAGGCAAATAGTGTCTCAACTTAATTAAGCGGTTTATGACTGAAGGCTGAAGGTTCACCTCTCATAAAAAGAGAGAATATATTATATATATATATATATATAATATATATAGATATATATATATAATATTATAATATAATTTATTTTAAATATCAAAACAATTATTTTAAAATTGTTCCATATTTTTATTTTAAAAAAAATATATACTTTAAATTTATATTTATGTATTTAATAATATAATAATGATAATAATAATGATAATAATAATAATAATAATAATAATAATAATAATATATTTCCTCATTTTAGAAAAATTTTTGCTTGATTTTTTTTTTTTTTCAATAAAATAACTGGCCTGTATTAAGTATAAAATTTTAATTTCTTTTAATTATTAATTTATTTATTAAATTTAAATGGAATTTATTTATTAATTTAATATTTCATCTTTCGAAGAATATATTATTTATATATATATATATATATATATATATATATATCGAAAGAACGAAACAAATGAAAAAAATGGTAACCACCCGGGAATCGAACCCGGGATCTTCCGATTGCCGGTCAGATATGATAACCAGTGGGAATCGAACCCGGGATCTTCCGATTGCCGTCAGATATGATAACCATTACACCACGGCCTCACTCAGTCAAATGTCGTAATTCCTCTACATGCGCGCAGAAACCAATGCCCCAAAGGGGCACCTCCCGCATGCCGTAACATTATATACATTATAACTGCAAACACGCAGTATAATTAACGTAAAGAACGACGCTTTGTATAGGAGAATTATCCGCGCAAGATGAGAGCGAAAGAACGAAACAAATGAAAAAATGATAACCACCCGGGAATCGAACCCGGGATCTTCCGATTGCCGGTCAGATATGATAACCAGTGGGAATCGAACCCGGGATCTTCCGATTGCCGGTCAGATATGATAACCATTACACCCGGGCCTCACTCAGTCAAATGTCGTAATTCCTCTACATGCGCGCGAAACCAATGCCCCAAAGGGGCACCTCCCGCATGCCGTAACATTATATACATTATAAACTGCAAACACGCAGTATAATTAACGTAAAGAACGACGCTTTGTATAGGAGAATTATCCGCGCAAGATGAGAGCGAAAGAACGAAACAAATGAAAAAATGAGGTAACACCCGGGAATCGAACCCGGATCTTCCGATTGCCGGTCAATATGATAACCATTACACACGGGCCTCACTCAGTCAAATGTCGTAATTCCTCTAATGTTACGGCATGCGGAGGTGCCCCTTTGGGGCATTGGTTTCTGCGCGCATGTAGCGGAATTACGACATTTGACTGAGTGAGGCCCGTGGTGTAATGGTTATCATATCTGGCCGCAATCGGAAGATCCGGGTTCGATTCCGGGTGGTTACCTCATTTTTCATTTGTTTCGTTCTTTCGCTCTCATCTTGCGCGGATAATTCTCCTATACAAAGCGTCGTTCTTTACGTTAATTATACTGCGTGTTTGCAGTTATAATGTATATAATGTTACGGCATGCGAGGGGTGCCCCTTTGGGGCATTGGTTCTGCGCGCATGTATATATATATATATATATATATATATATATATACAAAGTTTTGCAAGAGTAAATAGACACCTTTGTTTTTGTCCAATTTTTTTTAATTTGATTAAAAATGTCAATAATAATAACAAATTAATTAAATTAATATATTTAAAATCGTGTTCCTTTCCCCTCTTTGCATTTATTAAAAATAACAAATTTTTTATTATTTATTGACTTTTATAATCATATATATATATATATATATATTATATTAATACACACAGAGTTGCCAAAAAGTAAATATATATATATATATATATATATATATATATATATATATATTATTTATATATATATATATATATATATATATATATATATATTATATTTAGTATAATCTACTTAACCCTTAATCCCTACCTATTAAAAGTTACGCTACCAATACCCGGGCATTGGGGTACACCAGTACTCCTGGTCGGATTCAAGGATTAAAGTGACTATTATCGGAACCAAGCAGGAGTCACTTTCGAAAAAAATCCTATTTCTCGAAAGATCCAGTTTTATCGATCACGTGGTTGAGCTCTAAAATGGGATTACGGTATTACACTAATTTTTGATAAATGATGGTTTTTTTTTGGGGGGGGGGGGGGGGGGGGTTGTATTGAAACACTCGTTTTCATTTTCTCTATTTAAATGTGAAACAAATTTCCAGAAATTATTAGTATGTGTTCTTAAAAGGATTAAATTGAAAGACGAATGTCTTTTATTAAAATCGAATGATCACTTTAACAGATTAAATCCTGAACGAAAAATATTTTTAGTTGAGTAAAACAGGTCTTTTCTCAAATATGTACGTAGGTGGTCACTGATAAAAAAATTATAATGTAAATATATGATTTTTGCCCGGACCGTCGGAAAAGTGGGCAGTAAGTTGGGTGGTTATATAATGAGGGCTTTCTGACCTCATTATAGTCCTGTGTAAAGTGAGGTTCTGTGGAGAATGGAAAGAAGGTGCTAAAGTTAATGGTGAGAGAAGTAGCTGATGAGTATGGTAAAAAAGTAAATGCGTGAGTAAATGAGTGTAGGATAGATACGAGTGAGATATGGTAAGTGTACCGGGAATGGGTAAGAGCAAGTTATTGATTGTGGACTGAGAGGGAAATGCGGACTGTGATTAAGAATGATGAAACACTCGAGGTGGTAGGGTCTTTTAAGAATATGGGATGTGTAATGAACAAAAGAGGTACGAGTGCGGATGGAGTTAACAGTAAAAGAGTGAATCAAGAAAGAAAGATGGCGAGTGCGCTGAAAACGGTTGTCAGAAAGCAAAGACTCGATCGAGATGCTGCGAGATGTTTGCATGAAGGTGTGCTAATACCGACACATCTGTGAGAGTGTGAAAACTGACATGACATGAAAGGGAGAAGTCAAGAGTAAGAGCGGTTGAAATGCATAGCCTGAGAAGCGTGTGTAGCGTGCGTCGGATTGATAAAGTAAAAAATCGTATGGTTATGAAAAGATGTGGTATTCAAAAGTCACTGGAAGTGAAAACTGAGGAGAGTATGTTAAGGTGGTTTGTCTTTATTATTTTTAACAAGGCCTGGAAGTGCTACCACGCATGGTGTATGAAGCGCCACAGTTGTGGAATTTTGCCATGTAGGGGAGGGGAACGCTGGTTTGTGATGGAAGTGTATGCTTTACTTTCTGCCTTTTCTCCTTTTCGCTGACTTTTGTACTTTACATCCGAATTGTTTTCTGTCTTCTCACCCCAAACCCTTGGGAAATTAAAATTTATTTTATTATATATATATATATATATATATATATATATATATATATATATATATATATATATATATATATATATATATATATATTCAGCGTTCCTATGTAAATGACTATTAAAAAAAATATAATGATATTACTCTTTATTTATAACTTTATAGAAAACGATATGATTAATTTCCACTTGACTCCATTCCCACTCCCGAAATGGGAATGCTCGAAGTGGGAATCCCAGATTTTGGGAAAGAGTTTCCTAATTTTGGAAAAGGTAAAAGGAAAGTTGGGACGCAAATGGAAGCCGGAGCGGTATTTTCTATGAAAAATCAAATTTGAAGGGAAATCCTAAATGGGAATGGGAATGGATCGATTTGAAACTTGACTACTTTGAGATTCCCACTTTCATATTTCTTATTCTTGGACGAAGACTGAAATGGGAATTATACAGAATGGGAAGAAACAAAGCGACATTGGATCCGGGTAGCGTTTGGATGGATGACCGTCCTCCGCGTTCAGATGATGTAACGACCCGTGGTTCCGACCCCCCCGCGTAAAGTTGCGCGTCTTTTGTGTCACGTGATATTCCTGGTTGTTAGTACGCAGCCTAAAGCATGCGGTTAACAACCTCACAAGCCAAACAACCGTGCTACCGTAGTTAAAATGTTGTAAGTAGAATTTATAGGGGCCTAGAGTAATTAATGTGTGCATCGTTCGCGCATGCGCACTTGCGTTGTTTACATCGGTTCACATGTTTTTTACACGATCTTGCAGCACAAAAGTGTAGGTTAATTAGGCTCACCTCATAATTAGTCATCTAATAACCTTCTGGCAGGGTTTTTATCTTTAAAACAAACTGACGCTGTAAAATCTGTTAAAAAAATTATGTAAAAATACAATCTATCTATCTATCTATCTATCTATATATATATATATATATATATATATATATATATATATATATATATATATATGAGGCGCTCCGGACGAAAAGCTTTCAAGCGCAAACTTAAAAAAGGAGAAAAATGCAGTTAAACTTTGCCAACTTGCAAAATGCCTTAACTTTTGAGCCAATAACGATATTTGATTGATTTCGACCATACATATAGGTCCACAATCAGCTCCCTGACTCACCCACGGGATAGAGGAAGGATGGGGAAATATAGTGGTATAAATAACTCAATTCTGGCCCCACTGGTGCTTGGCAGGTTGTGGTCCGGAGCACCCTTGCAGTTAATATATATATATATATATAATATATATATTATATATATAATATATATATATATATATATATATACACGGCATGAGAAGGTGCCCCCTCAAAAGGGCATTCGATTCCGCTTGTACGTAGGAGAATTACGAGTTCTGATTAATCGAGGATCTTGGTGTAATGGTTAGCGGATCCTCGATGTGGTGGTTATCATATCCGACGAGCATTTGGATGATTCCGGGTTCAATTCCTAGGAGGTGCCTCATTTTTCATTGCCTCGTTTTCTCTCCTCTTGTGCGGACACTCTTCTAAACAAGCGTAGTTCTTTATATATATATATATATATATATATATAATATATATATATAATCCAGAAAAAACAATTCCCAGGACAGAATGAATGGTTGTAAATTACTCCTAAACAAGATAATGTATGTAATACCTTTCCTAAGGTGTTAAATCATCTGATGGATCGAAGTTTTGGCGTGGATCAATCTGGATTAATTCACGGATCAATCACAGTGGGGTGCCAGGGTGGGGTTTGAACCCGTTGTCTTATTTGGGAGAAGAATTCCCGGCGCCCTTCAGAGCGTCAACAACGATTATAATAAATCGTCGTATCTGTGGGAAAACAAAGATGCAGAACTATTTCGAGAGAAAATACGATAGACGGTCGGAGAACGAAAGAAAGGGGGTGCATCTCCCCCCCCCCCCCATACACCCATCACCACCTTCCATAAGTGGGAGGAGTCAAAATATTGAGAAAATTTTACACACGCTGGAAATTGTAGTAAATTATAAAAAAAAAAAAATTAAGAGATTATCACTGAATGAAGTGATTTGAGGACAATTTGGAAAACCAAGAGACTGCTGATAAAGTGAACTATTAATACAGTCAAAACTTAGTGAATCTCTCTCTCTCTCTCTCTCTCTCATCTTCGACTTGTGTTATTACAATGGGATCCAATCAAAGAGCAAAGCCACCCTTAGACAAGAAATGCACCTCGCCATCTCTTTGTGATTTCGTGTGGGAGGGCTTTGGTTGGCTTCTTTGTTCATTCGAATGTAAACATTTGGCACCTTCATTTCTCTAGTTTAGGGATCCTTATCAGCACCTACCTTTAATTGGGAAATGCCACACCTGGTCAGGAAGAACTTGCAACAATATATTATATACATATATTGCCCATTATATTGCAAGGAGGATGAACTTATATATATATATATATATATATATATATATATATATATATATATATATATATCGTAAAGAACGACGCTTGTATAGGAGATATTCCGCGCAAGACGAGAGAGAAAGAACGAAACAAATGAGAAAATGAGGTAACCACCCGGGAATCGAACCCAGGATCTTCCGATTGCCGGTCAGATGCGATACCATTACACCATGGGCCTCACTCTTCCAATGCCGTAATTCTTCTACATACTCGCAGAAACCAATGCCCCAAGGGGGCACCTCCGCATGCCGTAACATTATATACATTCAACTGCAAAGAACACGCAGTATAAATAACGTAAAGAACGACGCTTGTATAGGAGATATTCCGCGCAAGACGAAGAGAAGAACGAAACAACCGGGTGGTTACCTCATTTTTTCATTTGTTTCGTTCTTTCTCTCTCGTCTTGCGCGGAATATCTCCTATACAAGCGTCGTTCTTTACGTTATTTATACTGCGTGTTCTTTGCAGTTGTATATATATATATATATATATATATATAAAACGGGTGTGCCATAAAAAAGGGGTACATTTTAAAAAGGCTATAAAATTAACATTTGTCATTTAATTTTAATAAAACTTCTACACAATAAAACATATGTATTTATCTATATGCAAACAAGTTTTCAGACTAAAATATCAAATAATTCAAATTCTATCAACATTTAACCAAAGAGTATGATTTTTCTATTTAACATGCAAAAATTATTAAACTTTTTTAATATTTTTTATAAAAAATATTTTTAACGTAAAATTTACCTGAAATTATTAAAAAAATTGTTCGAAATGCTTTCCTTCCATTTCAGTAACTTTTTTTATTCTTGGCCGGAATATGAGAGAACAGAACTTAGCAGAGCGAGTCTACAGGACTAGGATAAAAGATGTCGCTCATTTACTCGAGATCATCATTCAAAATTGGGAAGAGCTTCCACAGCAAACAGGTAAATCGAGCCATAGATGAATTCCGGCCAAGAATAAAAAAAGTTATTGAAATGGAAGGAAAGCATTTCGAACAAAATTTTTGCTAATTTCAGGTAAATTTTACGTTAAAAATTATTTTTATAAAAAATATTAAAAAGGTTTAATAATTTTTGCATGTTAAGTAGAAAAATCATACTCTTTCGTTAAATGTTGATAGAATTTGAATTATTTGATATTTTAGTCTGAAAATTTGTTTGCATATAGAAAAATACATAGTTTTAGTCTGTTGAATTTATAGCCATTTTAAAATGTACCCTTTTTTTATGGCACACCCGTTTTATATATATATATATATATATATATATATATATATATATATATATATATATATATATATATATATATATATATATATATATATATATATGGGATGAACTCAGAATGGTCCCCTGAGGTTTTTCATGACACACACACACACACACACATATAATATATATATATATAATATATATATATATAGAGAGAGAGAGAGAGAAGAGAGAGAGAGAGAGAGAGATTTTTTTTTCTGGCGGAACGCGCCGGAACAGCGTTCGGTACCTTTTATTTTTAAAACATGCAGAAGAAAATCTCATGTTTTTATTTTCATTTCGATTTGATTTTTGGTTTTTGGTTTTTGGTTACATGACAAAATTTTAGGAATAGAAAGGGTGCATCTTTTGGGGATTGAGATGATCACAGGGTGGGATGGGGTAACAAATGGCAAAGGTATATATATATAATATAAAAGACCACTGATACGTTTCAGAGTTGAACCGAGATTCCTAATCAAGTCTAAACAATTTACATAGGTAATCACATGCAACTAACGTGATTAAATAGTATTGAAATGTATCCCGAAATTATCGTTCGCAATTACGTTGAAACTTTAAAGTTTATACAACTCTGCAGAAAGAAAAATCTGTTATTTAAAAACAACAAAAAGCGTTTAATTCACCACTTTTGGTTTGGATCAAATAAAGTAACTTTCGTTCATTTTAAATGAATAATTGTTAAAATATAATAATTGCTTTATTATTTAGAATTAACAAATGCATTTTTGTCGTTCATCTCGATATATATATATATCATTATCATGTATCATTTTCATATATATATATATATATATATATATATATATATATATATATATATATATATATTTTTTTATATTTTTTTTTTAACAACAAACAAAATTTTTTAATCACATTTTTTGGTTTTTGGGGTCAAATAAAGCAATGGTTAAAATATAATAATTACTTTCATTAAATACCACCACAACATTTTTGGAGAAGGCGGGGGCTTAATTTGTTACCGATGAATTTATCGTGAGCGTCATAGAAACGCTATAATGAATTATATTTCCGAACGACAACCGACGCATCCATTTCGAGGTTCAATCTCCTCATGTGATGCCTTTTCAAGTGAAATGGTTCAATCTTAGATTACGAGAGAGAGAGAGAGTTTGACGCATATTGCGCTCTTCTAGGACATCATTGCAATATATTTTAGATAAATGAAAACGTGGCACCAAAAATTATTTTGGTTTGTAATTAAGCCTGTTTAAAAGATTTGGCTGCATATATGCATGCGCAAAATTATTATCTCTCTCTCTCTCTCTCTCTCTCTCTCTCTCTCTCTCTCTCTCTCTCGCACAGTCAAAGTGTGTAACCAGCCATTTCGCGTAATGGCTGAACCTTTTAGTTATTTCGCGAAATGGCTGTTTCACTTGGTCATTTCGCGAAATAACTAAAATCTTCAGCCATTACGCGAAATGGCTGACATTCCACCTTGGTCATTTCGTACAAGCTTATTTGCCCGGTTAGGTCAACTTTATGCCCAGTTAGGTCAACTGTATGCCCGGTTAGGTCAACTGTATGCCCGGTTAGGTCAAACTGTATGCCCTTAACAATTGGTTAGGTTAAGTTGCGTTATTTCGTTAGTTTTAACGAAAATAACACGACTTAACGTAACCAATTTTTCAAGGGCATACAGTTAACCTAACCGGGCCTTCAATGGCGGACATCGGAATAACATTGAAGGCCCGGTTAGTATTTGAAAACCTCTATATTGAAAATTCAAATTCAAATGTGTTCGAATGTTCAAATGTGTTCAATATGTGTATTTGAAGAGTGTTTCTCACTTATTGAACAGACTTGTGGATGTATGTATGTATGTTTAGCAGATTTAGTTAGTTAAATAAAGGTTTCCAATTTTATTGTGATGTATGTTATTTCTATGATTCATGACAAAAGTCATTTTAGCCATTTCACGAAATGACCAGGTGGAATTTCGCCATTTCGCGTAATGGCTGAAGATTTTAGTCATTTCGCGAAATGACCAAGTGAAACAGCCATTTCGCGAAATGACTAAAAGTTTCAGCCATTACGCGAAATGCTGGTTACACACTTTGATTGTAACATATATAATATATATATAATATATTATATATATATATATAATATTATATATATATATATATAAGCGTCTAATTCGAGGCAATCGCAAATGTAATGCCTTTTAATTCCATGCTATTTACTGACTACTGATCTCATAACCTAATAATTATTTCATTAACGTTCTTGAGCACTGCATCGAAATAATATTATTTAAACATATTCAATTTCTGTCTGTTAAAAATGATTACATTATTTTTTAAGCTTTCCCAGCCTTGCATAAAATAGAGCAGGTCATAAATCTGAAGTTCTTTGTTTGTAACGTCAAGTTTACCTGCGGAAAAATTATATATAATATATATATTATAATATATAATATATAATATATATATATAGTATATATAATATATATATATATAGATATATATATATATATATAATATTATATATATATATATAATATATAAGTTTACCTGCGGAAAAATTATATATATATATATATATATATATATATATATATATATATATATATATATATATATATATATATATATATATCGGGTGTGGGTGTGTGTGAGTATTGCAAATAAAGTTTGTGCAAGGCAGTGAACTCAAGCATGATATATCATTTTTTACTTAGTTTAATTTAGGGCCCTGAAGCACTTAGCATTTGGAACATGGGATGATAGATTTTTAATATTATTTTTTTTTCGTGTTTACGAAAGACCATATATTATATATATATATATATATATATATATATAGATATATATATATATATATATATATATATATTATATATATATATATATATATATGTGTGTGTGGTGTGTGTATATGTGTTGTGGTGTGTGTGGTGTACAGCGATGCAGTTATGTGTATGGCACTTTCGCATCTATATTATATATATATATATATATATATATATATATATATATATATATATATATATATTATATATATATATATATGCATTCATTCATTTCACGTGTTTAATTGTGAAATTCATACCATATACTATATATATATTATATATATATATATATGTGGTGTGTGTGTGTGTGGGTGTGTGTGTGTGTGTGGTATATATATATATATATATATATACACACAGCCAGCTGGGAAAATAACTGCATTCATAACTAAACATGAAAAATGACTTAAACATTTACCAATCATGATGTCATCGTGAAAATAAGCTGTAGGGAGATACTCCGTTAATGAATTATAATGTAAAATAAAAACCATGAAACTAATACTTGGATTGGGTACAGAGCTCAGGCCAACGAATACGACCCATTGTTCTAACTTCTGTATTATTATTATTATTATTATTATTATTATATTACCAGCACCATCGGGATTCAAACCCCCGACCTCCCAGTCCAGTCTTCACTTCGTTTATAGAGAATCGGTGTTACCCCCTAGTGAGCTACGAACTGGCTACAACTTCTGTTACTCGTAATCGAAGTCCGTGTAAAAACCCTCGTGTGAATGAGGTGAGACTTCGGTTGCTATAACACTTTTATACCTACTTTGTTGGGTCTTCTGAATTACCCCTTGCTGCATGTAGCATAACATCTGTTGTTTTTCCGACTAACGGAATAGAAACACGAGTATCGAATTTAACACTGGGTTTGAGTCTATAGAGCAGAGCTTTCCAAACTTTTCACGCTGGCGACACACTATTTAAGCATAAAAATTTTCACGACACTTTAGTTAATTTTTGTTATCAAATATCAAATATCAGATAATTTTTCAGTTGGTGGTTTATCTTGTAGCCTATTTTGTTGATAGAAAAATCAAAATTTTCAAAATATAAAAAAACACTAATGTGTCGCGACACTGTTTGGAAAGCTCTGATATAGAGTATATCATTTTCTATGACAGTTTGTGATAATGATTTAGAAAATTTACTCCTAAAATTTTTGAGAAAAAGGGAAATGCTGCATTTTCGTTTAATTAACATTAAGACAAACCAAAAGCTTACGACCTTGAAGTTAATGAGTTTAGGAAAGGAAATTTCAAAGAGGTCGCATTGAATCAAATAAAGAGAAGCAAACTCTTAGCCGTAGTCAGCGTAGTTAACATTTGGAATGATATTAAAAATGTAATGGTAATTGTTGATAAATATTATACAGTACGCGTATAATTGCGTATTACTTCAAAGGACTTTTGGAATCAAAATAGTTTTCACTGAAATAAAAAAATTATAATAAATTAAAGACATTTTTACCTTTAATTTAATGCGAGTTTATTCGTCAATTTCCTTCTCAAAAAGGGAGAAGAAAAGCGCATATGCGCGCACTCTTTCCACCGACTGAGTTTGGTTAATTGTCGTGTAAGAGTTTCAGTGTGGTTGACATAACGTGGTTCCCTCTATTTACTCTTTACTTAATTTGAGTGAACTTGATGACGAGAGAATATTCATTTCACCATTGTTTACATAAAGTGTTAACACTTGTTCATAAAGTGACATCTAAAAACATTTCTGCTCAGTAGTAATAGTCGAGGTCGTAATATAGTGTCAAAGATATAATTGTAAAAACATGCAACATTACAATTTAAACGTGTAATAAGACTAACTTCTTCTTCTTATTATTATTATTATTATTATTATTATTATACCTTCCTTTAAAATCAAAAAGAGAGTTTGGTGATTCACCGATCTTGACAGAAGATGTCCTGCACTTGACGTGAAAATAACGTTAGTTTTTGTTGTTGTTTTTTTTAAGTTTCGTCAAAAAGGTCATTGTTGAAAATCATATAACGATATCGATGATTGTCGTCCAACATTTTAGTCGTTCCATTACCGCGTATTCGTATCGTCTGCGTCGTCTGACGATGTCTTTTTGATGTCGAAAGATCAGGTCGCGTCGTGTCTTTCTCGTCATTGTTCATACGAAGCAAAAACTGAAATTAAAACAAAAATATGAAATAATTTTAAGCTTTTTAGAGTTATTCTTAATTAATTAAACTAAGCTGTGCCAACGACCATTAATGAAAACAAACGTTAAGACTTATTATGTTAGACTCGCACGTTATATATATATATATATATATATATATGTTACGGCCCAAACATCGAAATCGCTCAGTGAGCGAAAAAACAGCCACAACGCGTTGTGGATGCACCTAAGTGACCACACACCGATGTTAGATATTTTTTCGCTTCATGGACGTTCTCAAACAACCACACCGCGTTGTGGACGATTCGGATATGACCACAACGCGTTGTGGACGATTTGAAACGACCACACACCGACCTAAAACTCGTACTCATAACGCTTGGCATAGATTCTCCCTTTATGCTAGGTTAGGTTTGCAATATCAAATTAATGCGTACGGAGGTAAGGCCAATGTTTTCCAAAAAAGACATTTGATTGTTGGCAATACTTCTGGTGTTGAAAAATGTAGTAATGTTTCTCCTACTTTTTATTTTAAGACTACTTATTATATTAGTTTGAAACAATATTTGGGTTTGTAATAAATTTTAAAAAGTGCACTTAGCTTTTTTATCCTTTACATTAGTCCTTTTGGCTCCGGCTACCCAGGCAAGGTGGGTACATTTACTCAATATTATCACCTGTATAATTTAGGTCTCGGGGGTACGGGGGCGGAGCCCCCGTAGTGCTCCCCTCTCTCCCTTTTTTTAAGGGTTTTTGCCTCTAAAAAATTCCGGTAAGAAAATATGATGACGTCAGCGGTTGTTTACATCATTAAAAGAGTTTTACGTCATTAATTAGTTTAATCGGTGAATACGTCGATAAATATACGTCGTGTTTACATCATTTCAATATACGTCGTGTTTAAATAGAGTTTCATGAAAGACATCGGTGTGTGGTTTCAAATCGTCCACAACGCGTTGTGGTTGTTTGAGAACGGCCATGAAGCGAAAAAATATCTAACATCGGTGTGTGGTCACTTAAGTGCATCCACAATGCGTTGTGGCTGTTTTTTTCGCTCACTGAGCGATTTCGATGTTTAGGCATAACATATATATATATATATATATATATGATGAAAATAACCACGAAGGAAAAAGGAAACACGGAATGGTGCTCAAGCGCTTTCGTCTAATGACATCCTCAGTGTTCCTGAGGATGTCATTAGACGAAAGCGCTTGAGCACCATTCTGTGTTTCCTTTTTCCTTCGTGGTTATTTTCATCATAAATATTATTCACGTATTACTTTCGTGAAATAATTTATATATATATATATATATATATATATATATATATATATATATATATATATAGTAGATTCCCTAGGACAAGATCGATTGCTGATATATAATACAGTGTGTGTGTGTGTGTGTGTAAATATATTTATTTATTTATTTATTTATTTATTTATTTATTGTTTTGCTATGCCGCTTAAATGATTATTTATGGACATCTAATCAGTCACAGTCAACTGATATGTGCATTTATGTATTGAAGGAGATTATATTTAAATAAAGTGACAGTAATTCAGATATTTATAGTTGTTTCTTGAATATAAACAAAGCATATGACAGAGTGACTCATAATATTCTTTTATAAAATTTAGAAGACAGGAATGTTCCATTGTATATTTTAAATATATTGTAATTTTGGTATACCCACCATGTTTTTTATGGTTAGGTGAGACAATGTATTGTATGAGTGGTTTGGTTCTTCATGCGGAGTTAGACAAGGCTCCTTGCTCTCTCCTCTGCTGTTTAATGTGTATATTGATGGTTTAATTACTTTTCTTAATGAAACAAGAGTGGAATGTTGTATAGATAAGATGAGGATAG